>VZTU01023020.1:8181-33309 GCA_013400835.1 Zapornia atra
TTCCCCAGTCCCTGCCCCCCCCTGTACTGCGAGCGGTGGGGGAAGAAGGGAGCAAGATTCTGATTAAAGTCTGCTAAGAAGGGAGTGGTGGGGGGAATGTGTTTTTAAGATCTGGTTGCATTTGTTTTAAGATTTGATTGCACTCCTGACTCCGGTTCTTCACTGTTCTTTCTAGTGTAGTGTAATAAATTAGAATAGTTCTTTCCTGTACTGTGTTGAGTCTGTTTCGCCCATATCGTTGCTGATAAAATGATCTCTCCTTGTCCTTATCTTGACTCCTAAGCCTCTTAATATATATTTTCTCCCCTGTCCACCTGGGAAGGGGAGTAATAGACTGGCTTTGGTGGGCATCTGGCCTCCAGCCAGGGCTAAACCACCACAGCAACATTGGCTGACTGACAGTGTTCCCCCTATGCAGTGTGGTGCCCAGCTGCTCCCACCTTCCCAGGCTTCTGCTTGAAGGCAAAGATGAGCTCAAGAAGCACCTGACTTCCACGCCCTAAAAAAGCATTTTTCACAAAGGTAGCCCAAGATTTCCTGCCCTAATTAGAATGCAACAAAGCGTATCTTTATCCTTTAGAGCAAACAGTGTCAAGTCAGGAGATGGCCTACTTGATTCCAATTACTGCAGTTATAACCTGTGAAACCGTAATAATGCGTATGGGGGTGTAATTGCTCTGTTTTCTCCTCCTTTTTATTTTTTTTAATGTCTGTTTTTGTATCATAGCATCAAGACAATATAACAGCTGGTGACAAAGTAGTGAAAAATAAAGAGCACCTGGTAAATAGGCAGAATGATTTTCACACCGTTTGCATTAACATTTTTCTTACATTCACTCCAAAATGTTGGGCAGGAAAATGAGGTTAATTGTGCAAAAGAAGTCTTACACTTTTAATCAGGTGTATCAAATGTGAAATGTTTTCTTTTGTAGTTTGGTAGTTTGGGTGATCCTGCCTTACTGCAATGAAGGAAATTTCTCTTTGATGAAAGGAAAAGCAGTTTGTAGAGACAGACAGTTTCCATACATGTCTTTCCTGAAGTTTACCCTCTCCTCCAGTGCAACAGACATCTTGTACAGGAAAGTAACAGATGAAAAATTTAAAATTGCATTGTATTTTTTTTAAAGGTACCAAGTATATAGTGATAAAAAGTGTGACATATAGTGCAGTTACATTAATTACAATGAAAGAGAAATTCTTTACTGTGTCAGTTAACTAACAGAAAGCAGAATCAGACTGAAAAATGTGTATTTTTGCAACTTTTTTCTTTTTTAAATTTATTTTGGCATTTTTAAAGGTGGCATAATTCAGATTAAAAGGGACTGGAGGAGGTCATCCTATCCAGCTTCCTTCTCAAAGCAGAATCAAGTGTAAGGTCAGCTAATGCCTTCAGTTGAATTTGTCTGAGGAGGAAAACAACCAAATTTTTTTTTTCTTCATTTTTCCATTTTTGCCTAATTTTATTCATTTTCCTGTAGTACTTCTGTTACCAATCCCAGAAATCTATATGCTTATATTATATTCACACCTAAATAATTCCTTTAACTTTGGAATAGTCAAATCCTTTGTTAAGATAGCTCAAATTAGTCTGCAGAGCAGCATGACAGAAGTTAACATGACTATTCTGACTTCTATTTGTAAGCACAGATACCAACACAATTGCCAATTAAAATAGAACATATTCAAATTGGAATCATTTTATGGTTGATTAAGCTGCACGATATAACAAGCCATGTGTTGTTATGGATATTACCCTAGAGTTTACAGAGTTCATCTGATAGTCCAAAGAGTGTCTGTGTGGAGAACTTCTTCTGTGGACTGGAAGTATCTTCTTTATAAAGTATCTTCTTTTTAAAGTAGAATATTTTCAGAGAGGCTGGTATGAAAGAAAAAGTTTTCCTATGGCTTTACCTATTTAAAAAGAAGCATAAAAGGCATTTTTTCAAATTGTGGATTCAATTCATTCCTGGATGCTCAGATGGTGGCAGTGGGAGGGGGCAGTAAACTTTGTGATGTCTTTCACCCAGTTTACATCAGTGCATTTTACCTCATGGATCTAAGCATGCCACCCTATAGTGCCTCCTCAAGGCCCTGGCCACAAAACTTCCCTGTCCATCTTCACCTCTAGCAGAGGAGTTAGGAAGTCTGGTGATTTGTGCTGCTGCAACTCTTCCCCAGTTCTGTTTTCTGTTAGCATGGGCATGAAACTGGGCTTCTACTGCTGGCACTGCACTAGAAATCTGATGCTATAAAGCAGATGTCTTCATTTACACTTGCTTCAGGGGGTGTAGGCAGAAGTAAAGCAGGGCATGATTTCAAACCTGTCTTTGAGGTACCCTTTCAAGTTACTTTTGCATGGAAAGCATCAATATAACTTGAAAAGGACTAAGAAACTGTGTATCATGCTGAGTGAGCCCCACTTAAAAAACTAATACCAGATTTAAATTTTTGATCTGAAGTTTTATTTTGCTCCATCTCCAAAATTACACTATGCTGTTACTGCAGCTGTCTCTCCTCTGACAGGCTACAACGAGTAAATGTGTCATTTCCTCTGTCCATAAAATCATCAACAGACAGGGGAAGCTCTCGCCAGAGGGGAAGACCCTTGCCAAAGCTTAGTAAAAACTGTTGATGTTCCCTGCATGTACTAGCATGCCTGATCTAAAAAAAATACGTATTTGAAGCAAAAGCACTAATGTAGCTCCTGATTCCCTACACAACAAACTGTAGTTGTGAAAATATTCCAGAAAAATGTACTAAAAGCAACTACATGACAGCAATTGCTTGATATAAATGCCATGAGTGTAGCAGTTCAACCGGAATGCTCAGGCTGCTCTCACTAAGTAGTAGTATTTTGCAGCTTCATTGACTGATATGCCTTAGAATCACTGTCTTCAGCATAGTATCTGTATAGTATATTACCGTATATGTTGTGCTTCACACTTCTCATCAACATAAGCAGTTTCCTTCCTTGAATGTTAGCTGCAGCTGAATCTTAGATTTATTTTTACTGTCATTACCCATCAGGAACTTCTAATTCAAGTCAACAAAACCAAGTAGAAATTCAGCTGCCTTTCAGCAGCCTCTACCTTCTGCAGAAGATTTGAAGGAGGGAGGTAAATCCTGGAGGGAAGATGCTTCTCCGTTCCAAACGAACAGCTCAGGCTTTTCAAAATAAAGCAACACAAACATGGCACTTTTAAACTTTCTACAGCTCATGGACCATAAAAGTATTCAGCACAGAAGCTGAAGAACATGTCTCCGTCACAGCTGACAGGTCCTGACAGACACGTGGCGTAAGCACATCATGCTCTGTGACTTCACTTTTCAACTATATATATAGATTATTGTTTAAACTCAAAATGTAGTATGTCAGGTATTCCAAGCCCTGGGTATGCCAGTGTATATGCATCCAGAATGCATCTTCTGGCTATGGCCATGTATCTTGCACTTTAACACTTGCAAGTCTGATGGAAAATGTTGATCTTCAGAGTGTCCCTCAAGAAACTATCTCAACATACCTGGCACATTCAGTGCCAAAATGAGTGGACATTTGCTTTTCCCTAAAAAGCTGAGTTTCAACTCAAGAGCCTCTAGCTCTAGGCTCACAAGAACAAACTCTGTAACTCTGACAGTAGTCTCTTCTTAACCTCTTTTAACAAAAAAGACTTTTGCATAGTGCATATTTCTTGTATTTTTTGCATTTTTGTTCTCTATTCTAGATGTCAAACTAACTGTAAATCTAAAGCCTAAAAGAGAATGTTGAAATAAAAGAAACTGAAAAATTATTAAATAATTATTATTTACTTTGTGCATTTTTAGATGCATTCATAACCTAATCTAATTACCCTCTTGCTCGTTTCTTTCATTAAGGTATCTACACGTGAATGTGATTTGTGATAAAGACATGTCCAGAACAATAACTGTTAACTAATGGACAAATAAAAATTAAGTCATATTTAAGTAGGTAAATAAATAATTTCAAATCATACTTGTCCCAGATGAAAAGAGACAAAGATGAGAAATAGATATCAAAAACATTCCATCTGAATAAATTTCTGTATTCAGGTCAAAGGTTTGAAGTTCAGGAAAAAATTTGGACTGTCGGATACTTTCCAGTAGGTTGTGAAAAGCAATACTCAATACACATGCAACCCTCCCACCCCAGCATATATGGATGAAAAGAAATGGGTTAACATTTGCCTTAATTGGAGGCATTAACGCCTCAGAAATGCTTGCATAAATTGGGGATTATCCATAGCTAGCTGTGGTTGGAGCTCTAACAATTTGCACAGGCTGATGGTAGTTTCACGAGTCTCTGAATCTTTCTGTAAGACTTCTCAGATGTAAGGCATGTTTGAAAAAAAAAAAAAAGAAGATCCTTTTGCTAATTGCAACATCAGAGCACCTACAGGAGAAAGTCTATTCACCTCTTGCTCATATCCTGTCAGAAAAAAGCAAAGATGCAGAGTGTCAGATCTGTGTCTTAAGTTTTCCTGTCTTTAGGGACAATGGAAGAGGTCAGAGTAATAATGTATCTTTGCCATTATACAATGAATAGTTCAAACTAGGGAGACAGAAGAGATTCTGGATGCCTGGAGGCCAATAGAGTTATGACCTTCTGGGGAGCAATGATGTAGCTAGAGTAGCTGGGACAGTTGGCTGACCTGGCAGACCTGGGATTAATTTGAACGATTGAAATATTATTAGAAAGTGAGTCTTCCCTTTGAGAACATGGGTGCACATGGATGTACATAGAGTCTGGTCATTTGGTGGCACAGAGGTGCAAAGGAATAAATCAGAGTTTAGTTTAGCCAGCTCCTAAAATCTACCATAAACCAAGTGAACACTCTCATATGAATTCGGTAAATTAGAAAAAAAACAAGGGGGGAGGGGCGGGGGGGAAGGGGCAGGCTGCAGGATTACACAGCTGAAACAGCTGTAGAACTAAGGGTATCCAGGAACATCTCAGTTTAGCCACCAAATACCCACATTCTTACTAGTAGTCCACCAACTCTGAACAGTGTATTTCTATTCAAATGTATCGCAAGGCAATTTCCTTGCCTTAGGAAGCACAGACAGACACTTCTAGAGCAGTAAGGATGGCTGTCCCTTCTGGCTGTCAGCCTTCAGCTGTGGGGTCAATGATACTGTTCGTGTGATTCCTCAGTTTACAGGGAGAGAATAGCAGCACCGTTCTGTTTTAATGCAAAACTTGTGAGACATTTTGTATCTGAAAAGCAAATCTGCAGGAACTGTACTTGGAAGTTGACACTATAGAAAAGGGGGAAACAAAATACAAGATAGCTCCATATGTGTCTGTGTTTTTGTTCTTTTTAAAAGTGTTTTCTGGGAAAAAAAGTAAGTATTTGACTTGAGGAATAGTATTGTAGAAAAACACTATTATAGCAATTATTAAAGAAACTGGAAACATCAATTCAAACTGACCTGCCAGAAATACACATTTTTCTTTAGGCATTATTTTGATGGCAGCAGGGCTAAACCTGTGAAGATTGCTTACTATGGCAGTGGTTGTATTTGCTCAAATTGAAAAATCTGTCATAGCTCCTTCAAGTGTTTCAGAATTCCTTAAAAGCTCTTTAGTGTTATTTCCTATTAAAGAAAAAAAAAAGTGTGAAAACATTACAAAATTATTATTAATTCTAATAGGCTTAATAGGAACAAATAATGTCCACAGACTCGATCTGTACATAGGATTTTGTAGCAAATTAGACTCTCTAAATGGGTGTTAGGTAGTAGAGCAGAAATCTGGAATGGAAATGGCTAGAAATTTTCTCAATTATTACATTAACAACTGTAGAAAAAAAATAATCATCTGTGACTACCAACATTATTGGCTCATTTAGTTAGACTTGTCCTGAAGCTCTGCACAATTATGTGCAAGTTCTGAGGAAGTCCAGCTTCAGTTAAAATTCCTGAGTTTTCAAGTAGACCTCCACATTCATGGAAGATGGAGCATATGCTTTCTCAGCATAGATTGATCTCATTTGAGCCTTCGTTTAGTGTTAAGACATGCCAGGTCTTTGAGGTCTGATTCGACCTGCACATTATCAAAGGTTATCAAAGAGGTTTTTGAATGCCAGGGAGGGATAGGTTTGCACCAGTTAATTGAAGGTCAGTCAAGCACTACATCCATTCTGACAGGCAAACTTACAGAATTAGTTAAAGGAAACAAAAGGTTCTACCTGCTAAATATTGTTGCTAAAATACAGCAAGAGATAACTAATGCCAAAGAAAGCCACTTTTCCAAACATTTTCCCACAAACCCCTCACTGGTGGGACTCTCCTGGCCAGTGCAGAGAATCACCTATTTCTTAGGTTCTGAAATGCAGGAATATACTGGGGACAGATGTTCCACCAAGTCCCTGAATGCATCTATTGCTCCAGAAATCGATTCCCCATACCATAGTACTTCCAAAGGTAACAGCATAAGTAATGAATGACAAACCAGGCATTTGGCTTTTGATATTCCCCCACTGGCTACTGACTGCTTGGTTCCCTTCTGTCCTCAGGCTCCTGGGTATCTTACAAGAGTGTCACTTAAAGGGCAAAGAGATAAACCATATGTGAAAAAGAATAAAATAACGTCTCTCCGTCCCTTTCAAACAAAGGAAACCATCATGTAACAAACCAAAAAGAAGTGGCTTTATGAATGAGAGGCCTGATTCTCATTTATATGGCCTTCCACCTTCCCAACAGCATAATAAACCTTGAAAGAGGTACTAAAATATTTCCCTTTTTAAGCATTACCTTTCACTAATATGTAATCTTCCTAAATGCTTACAAAGGGTCTTTAACCAGCCAATTTAAGACATTAAGAATGTCTTTCCTAATTAAAAAAAAAAAAAAAGCAATTACTGAATAGTGTTAATAGTAAAATACAAGAAGAGGGTGAACTTAACAGTACCAGAACAGTTGTGATATAGCCTGAACTGTGCATTGCTATTCTTGGAAGCCAGATTTCACCTGACACTGTAGCTGTACCACATGTACTAAAAAGATCTCAAATCAACTTAAAAGTAATTCTAAGCTGTTCAAAATTTTAAATAAGAAATCAGAGAGTGAGAACAGTGAAACAAATTCATGCCATTACCATCGTTTTTATTATCACCTGGTTTTGCATTTTAAGAGCAGACTTCCAAATTCATAGCTAGACTACACTGTGGCATCCCGTATTGATCTCACCCACTAAAGCTTTCAAGCAGCCTGGAATCTTGTCTAACCTTCTGCAAATATATGCATTTGAAGGTCACACACATGAAGTGAGATTTGCTTACCAAACACATTCTGTGTGCTTATTCTATGATGTAACCTGACAGTTAACTTTAGCCTGCTTGGTGCTGCTTTACATTGGGTAAGGCAACTCAGCCTGAAGGTTTAATGTTAAACACAGAATTGTCCAAACTGTTACAACCATGAAATCCACAGCATTCCTCAAATAACCACAATGATGTGGTGGGCCAGCTGAAGGAAGATGAAATGGCTAGTGTGTTTAGCATGTTTCACTGTTGTTTTAAAATTGTAACAGTCTTTGTTGTTTCCAAAACAGTCTGCTGTTGGAAGCTACTAAAAGTGTTAAATTTCATATAGATCCTGTATATTGTCATTTACTTAGGCTATCACAGTTCCTACCATTTGATGCTTTTACTGTGATTAAGTATAAATCTTAGTTGTGGAGGTTCATGGCTTTTGTTCAGGTATCCTTTGAACAGCAAAGTTTCAACAGCAAGACTAATTGCAAGAGCCATGGAGGACATAACTACTTGCAAATTTCTGTCACTAAAATGTATAAGCAACAGGAATAATGGCAGAAAAAAATGATACTAAGCAGCCTCACTTAAAATACTGCCAACTGGACTACGTTTTCCTGCAGGCAGAACATAGAGGCAAGCAGATCTGCCCTACCCCTACCAGTTAGCAACTGATCCTTCGGCAAGCTCTATAAAAAAAATTCCACCCTTACAAAGTATTAGATAATTTTAAGCTGTTTTATCCCTTGATATTATATAAGAGCAATTTTAATTAATTCCTAAGAGTTAAAAAAACCCAAAAAACAACCAAGAGAAAGAAAGAAATGAAGATTTGTGTTTCTTAGGAATGCTAAGCTGTACAAAAGCTCTGGGCTTTGTTTTTGGCCTGTCATTCTAAAGGAGGTGAGGACGGATTATAATTGCACTGTGGGGCCTGAACAGAGGACCCCTGTAGGTAGAGCAGGCCTTTCAATCTTCTGATCAACGGAGCTGAAACAAAAATGCAGGAGGGCTGTGTTCCCACGTTCTTTGACAGTTTCCTGCTGCAGATAGCGTCCTTTTAAACCTCCCTTATGCTTTCATTATGCTGGTGAAATAATGAATAATTTGCCTCCTCCACTCTTTGATATGCATGGTCAGATATTATTGGGTAAGAAGCAAGAAGGACCTTCCTATAACCTTAATCCAGTTCACACTAATAAAATGATTTAGCTGAGCATTCTTGGGAAGCAATTATTTTTCTTGAAGACAATGACTATCAAAAAGTCCCTAATGGGCGGCGGCAGATCAGGTCACCTCAGCTTTCCATTTTCTTCAACACAGGCAATGTTTGGACTCTTAAAGTACGAGCTCCCTTCTGCAGTTTTGTCACAAAGAGTCAATCATTACTGTTGCTGAATGTAGGTTTAAAAATGAATTAGGCTTAAATTTGATTTATTTGAGTATGGAGTTATAGACAGTGAGAGGTTAACTGTACTCTGAGTTCTGTGAGGGAAAAATCTTCAAAGGGAGAAATATGCTAGAGGAATATGAAAATGCACTTCTGTTTCTTAACAGTAGTGGCGAGCAAATATTTTTCAATTCTCATTTTACTTCTTGTCATTAAATTATGCAGCTGGTATTCTTAAATGAAAGAACCGCAGGGTTATTTTTTCCTAAATTAATACAGTATTAATGAAAGACAGATTTATTAATTAAAAACACTGCTTTTTTTGGCAAGACTAGTTCTAGTTTAAGCAGATTAGTATTCTTTTCTTTTATATCTTAAAAATCATCAACAATTACAAAATGCATTGGCTGTCAAACAATAATATTCCTATTATAAGCTGTATTGACCCAAGATTCTTTGCAAACTTCAACTGAATTGTCCTCACTCCTCTTGACACAAAGATTATGTGTATATCCTTATTACTTGTAAGTTGTTATGACGACTGTTAGCATTACTACTTAATATTATTGTTAATATTATTAACAAAAAACATCAGGCTGATTGCATCGTTAAAGACAGGTAGATATATGCTGAGTTTTCTAAAGATATGTAGGGGACTTTTGTTCACACCTTCTATTATTACAATGACATAATTAAAATGAGTAGAAGATATGGGTCATGGATACATTTGCATATCTGAAGTGTAGCTGCTCCTGAAAAGGAGTTAACACTTTCATCTTAGGTGTAATGCAACATATTTTTGATGGGAAAACAGAACTTCTAAAGAAACTATTTCAGTGACGCATATAATGCAATTCCGTACAAATTTGTCCCTATAGAGTTACCAGAAAGATCAGTATTAACAGAAGCACTGAAGGAAAATTAACACAACTTTTCAAGGCTGTATAAACGTAGTTCAGACTGAAATAATTACTAATAAAATTTTCCTATTGTTATCCTCTGCAATGATATTAATGATGTCTTTGAATATTTTTTATTACAAATTGGCACAAAATGCAGGACTTGTGCTAGTTCAACTCGTTGACTCAAAAAAAGTATGAATTGTAAATTCAGATTAATTTCATTGAATTTCAGACAACCAGTTGAAGCTCAGAGATAATGAACAATCACCCATCTTTCATCTGAATCAGTCCCACCATCGCTTATTTAAGGATAATATTATGACTGTGCTCCTAATTTACATGTCTGCAAACCTAATTTCAGCTGTGATGAATCTGACCTTAAAGACTGGAAAGGGTTGTACTGTGACTTGAAAGCAAGTGATAGTTATGAATCATCCTAGCAAAAGTTTTTTTCAGAACAGAATTGGAATTACGTCAATTTAAAAAGTGGTTGTAAAATATCTGGAATATTCCATGTAACAGCTCTCACTATCCAAAGTCAAAATGACAAAATAAAATTAGAATAAGTGCAGAGAAGAACTTTTTTTCTTCTGAGAGAAAACTTAAAGACAAAAGCCAAGGTCATTTCAATTACTCTGTAACTTCACTGGGGAGTAAATATCATGGCAAGGAACAATTAGGTGTAGTCTGATGTAGTCAACCAAAACTTGCAATTGGCTAAAGCTTGACTATTGCTATCCATGAGCAGTATACTACTAACATTAACTTGTTATCTTCCTTCTCTCAAAGGTGTTTTCCCTTTGTTTTCCCTCTCTACTTAAGTATACACCAAGAAATGGAAAGAAAGAAGAGAGCTTTGAAGTTTGGAACCAGTAAGACCGTGCAGTGTACCACTGAGAATTTGTCACCAGGTCTTAGATGTGACATGACAACCAAGTTAAAAAGCCTTATGTGACATGCTGCCCACATGGATATCTTTCCATAAAACTCTCCTATATTTTGGTATCCAAAATTAGCTTGGATGCAGCTAGATCATTTCCCTGCCTGATGCTCCTTGTATCTCAGTTCTTCACCCTATCTCCCTACTTTCCTAGATCTCTTCCTATGGTAAGCTTTTACTGAACATGCAGTAGTAGCTTTTTTTCAGCTCCTACTGAAATGCTGAAGAATATTGAAAATAGAGAAATTGAATAAAGAACTTTTTCTTCTAGTTTTCTTTGCGTATCCATTCCAAAATTATTAATGATGAACCTAGCCTTTCTTACCTCCAAAAGTTCAAGTCTTTCTTGACTGTTTCTCCTATGAGAAGCTATTTTGATCCTAACATTCTTCCTAAAATTCTATTATCAAGGACTAGAATATTGTAGTTCCAGGGTAGGGACAGATTTCTTCCCTGCAGACTGGCATTGTCAGATACTAGATGATTGCTGTAGGTCCCTTCCAACTGAAATACTCTGTTCTGATCTGTCCTATCCCATCCCACCCTAGTGGCTTGAAGAAGTACTCTATGCAGGTAGGATATTGAAACTAGTCTTTTTGACATAGGAATCACAAGCAACTTCCAAGTGAACACAGACAAGGTAAGAGTTATGATCCTTCACTGCTAACCTGTAGCACCAGGAGTCTGGTATTTATTGCTGGCCCTGAGCTGGCAGCAGAATGGCTCTGATGAATCTTGCACTGGGCATGACCAGGGAATTGAGGTTTACCCATTGCCTATGTTCTCTCCCATGCTTAATGAGGACAGCAATTACGCTAGAACTTTTCTTTCTCTGCAGCCAGACCAGCCTACATAAGGCTGTAAGTGAAAGTCATTACACTTCATATCCCATCACATGGACATGTAAGCCAAAGTGGTTTTTTAAAGTATGGGTGGATGAGTTTGGGTGGATAAATTTTTCAGAACGAGCACTCTGAGTCTGAGATGCATACATCTTTTGTAAGCAGAATGCTGCAAACAATAGTCTTCTAACTGCTCTTATGTTATTTATTATCCAGCTGAATAGTTTTAACATTCTTTTGCTGCTCAAACATATGCAAAAACAGCTCTTACCACAGTGAAAACTAATTAATGTCTGAAACATTTTTCTGAAACATTTTAAAAATGAATAAAATATTTTATGGAGAAATGGGAAAGTTTAATTCCTTGAGAGATGATCAATTGTAAATGCCTACATAACACAAATATAGCCTATTTCTTGGCTTATGATTCAACTAAGAAAAGATGTTATTATTTAGGAACAGTGATGCCAGGCAAGATCTGCTAAAAAAGTACTGTGAAGTTATTAGAAAACAGAGTCATCTTCAGTCCATAGCAGAAGGAGAGCTGTTATATGTAATTGCAGCAGAAAAGTAGTAAATAAATGCGGCCTATTCCTCTTTCATACAGTGGTACAAAATCTTGGCATGTAATAAGTTTAGTCAAATTCATATTAGGAACAAGCTGTCCAGGAGAAAAGAAAAAAAAAAAATAAAAAGAAATAGCATAAAAGAATGAGATCATTTAGACAGAATCAGGTACCTCAGACACAGCAAGATTGTTATTTATCCTCACTGAATATTTATCATGTCACTATTCACTTGACATTGATTTAAAAAAATAGTAAAAAACAGCAGAAAACACTTGGAAGGAAAACGTAGCATGTGCACACTAGATAATGTTATAAATATTAAGTAATACCCTTTGCTCTATATTTGTGAGTAAGGTTACATCATTTAGTATTGCAAAGTAAACGTGTCTTTGTGTTGAACACTGGTTGTGTGTGAGTACTAAGGATGAAATTCCTCTTAGGTGACCCTAAGATGCCACAGAATAACTTTCTATAAAATCATTGTATGCTTTGCATTTGTCTCTTAGGAGAACTCCTATGTTTCCTTTGTGTTGCTGGCAGGTTGAATGTATCATGCCAGTGGACATGTAAGACCACCCACCCACTGGCCCCTGCCATCCCTGTGAATAACCTCATCTTTGGAAAATTCCACCTGTAAAACTCACATTCTGTGTCAGGGACTTCAACTATCTTCCAAACAATTAGTATTACATGAGCTTTACAGAAACACAGTATCTTAAGACAGCTTCCTCCAGAAGCCAGACCTTACCTGATGAGAATACAAATGTTTCCTGGCATTTGTTGCCACTCCTTGGGGTGCACGAACCCCATGAATATTGTGCAAATACACAAGTTACTCAAAGAAAATATATAAGTCCTCACAACCCTCCAGACAGAGGCTGACCGGTGGGACAGGGAAGTTGATAGCCTTTCAGCCAAGGAGAAAAAGAAGGACCAAAGTCCATTGAAAACAGACTACTGGGTAAATTTATGGAAAAAAAGGCACAGGTGCTTCATAGTATTCACTTCAAAGTCTGAAAAAGAAATGTGAAATATAAAACTACAAGTTTTACACATCTTTTCTGAACACACGTGAATCTATACAAACATTTGGGACCTCACAAGAGCTGGTTTTGGCCCTGAAGCAAATTAAACATTCTCTCACTGCCATGTTTCCTCAACACTCCCTGCCCACACCTCCCCCAGATTCTCTGTGCTCGGCACCCCTTCTCCATGTTTTTTAAATTTGCCAAATACACACCAGAGGAAGGTTTCAACTTCTTTATACATTCATATGCATGTCTACTGAATCCTTTTCCTTAATCACATGCCTCAACTTCCTCCACAGCTATGTGTCACTGTTTCTTAAAGCTTTTGGACTCACCCATGCATTTGCTCTCACCCATATTTCTTTCCAGAGGTGACAGCAGAATCCAAACAAACATTTTCCACTTGCTTCCTGTATTGCAAACTGAGGGGAGACAACCAGAGTGGGATGAGCTTTCTCAGCACACCTGGGCAATCACTTGAAGTCACAGTATCTCCCGTGCTCCCTTTGCCCTGCAGATTGCCTGCTGGTCCCTGCCCTCTCACTGCAGGGTGTCATTCACACCCCAACCAGGATTGCAGCACTTTTATTCTGTTCGGTCGGACTGCCCACGCTTCATTATTATAGAGAACTGTGCTTTCAGTCTTCTGCTTATATTGCTCTTATTTGGTAGGTAGTGGTGTGGTGGACTGTTTAAGAGAATAAAAGTCTTCACAAATAAGAAGATCCAGATTTCAAGTTCTCATTTTGATCAAGTCAGTAGCAAACTTCCTCTGAGTGCAGGCAATCCAGATATGCAGCTGGTCTAAATGAGAGGATTACCATTTATAACAAGAATGTTATTTTAATTTAGTGAAGTGAAGATATGGGCCCAAGGTCATTTATTAATTGAATGTGGAAGATGCTGGAGTAGTTTAAAGGCTCTAATGACAATATGATTATCTGCAGGGGAAACATTTGTCAGTGTTTTCTTTTTCACCCTCTTTCAAGCCTGTGTGGGGGAGTGGGCACATTGCATTGGAAAGTATTCCCAATGACAGATGCAGAGGAGTAAGGAGATGATGCAATTACAGTAGATGGGAGCCTGATGGGTGGGAATGGGGGAGGGGGATATTCAGTCTGGGTCTACAGTTCCTGTGAGAGTTTAGGACAGTTTTCACATATTTATCCAAGATGGCCTTTGAAGTGTCTTGTGGGTAACAGTTGGAGGTCTGCTGTCACTGTCAAGAGACCATGAAGATTTACAGTACAGCTTTCCCAGCAGAGGGTAATGTCTGCTACAGAAGAGAGGCTGAAACAACTCTAAACTTAGGTCTAGATTTAGCTTTTGAACTGCTATCCCAAGAGCTGAAAATGGCAGTAGTTATGTGTTCCTTGCACTGGCTGGGTAAGTTCTATAGGCTACTGTCTAGCTTCTTTAACTGTAAGTTTCTGGGAGAAAAAATAATATTCTATCAATGCTCAGAAAATAGCAATGAACTTTGGCATCTCTGTTCCTGGTTCTGTAGTCTGAAGCACCTCATAGAGACCTGAATTCAAGAACACTCTGAGCAGCCATTCTCTAAAAATCTGCTTCACTTCAGATACACTAGATCTAGCTTTATAAACTTTTTAATGTACATTAGCCTAAGGGTGGACTCATGGCCAAAATTCTCCATGTATTAACTGCCTACATGAGGACTCTCTGGGCCAGTCTAGAGGTGACTTGGTTGCTGGTGTTAGTACAGAAGGAAGAGCTGTAGTACCATGTGCCATTTCCCAATCCATCCTTATGAGTATTTGTCATGCCAGGCAGATCAAAGCTCACTTTCCAAGCTTGGAGCAGCCATCCCAGAAGGACCACGGTGGTAATTTGTGAGCACTTGTATTGAGGCCCTTCCACACAGTTCAGTATGTCCAAGTGTGACCAGTGGATGTAGAGGTGCCATACATCCTTACTGCATGCTAGGGCTCCCCATTAAATCCTCTGTGGGTTCAGCGGTGTGAGTAAAATCCAGCATCCCTGACAACGGCACTTCTGAGTTCATTCATGTTTGTTGCAGTGTATGGTAAAACTTTGCCAGACTTTTCTTACTAAATGATCTCCTTGAGTAAAATCAAGAAATCTGCTTCAACAGAGCAAGAGAAGGTCAAGCAGGCCTCAAATATCAGCCTGAAGGACGAATTCTTTGGTTTGGTATGAGAGCAGACAGTGCATGAAAAAAGGTGACAAGGGGTCAGTAAGGGAACACACAGGATAAAATACTTTCATCTATTGTGCTGGGGTCAATAGGCTCCCATCAGGAAATCTTGAGCCCAAGATTAATTACTTGTTGCAGTAGGTATACCATTGTGCTCTGGAAGACACTGTGGTGACTTTAGGTATCTTGCAGATTTCTGGTTCACACAATGCACTCCCATATAAAAAAACAATAGCAGCTAAGAAAGTAGTAGTGGGTGGTGGTGAGATGCCTTTTAACTCCAATCAAACTCTTTTCAAAGATACCTCCATCTTAGAAATTTTGAGAAACTATTTGTTAAATATTATGGAAAAAAATCATAGTGATTCAGAATTACATGTCATGGCTATTATGTTAGAGAACTTTGCAATTTATATGGCAGAAATCCTAAAAAAAAAAATAATCCCAAATCTGTGTACATTGCATTGGAAATTTGTTTGAATTCCTTGAATTCCTTATGTCATAAACTTGGGAGAATCAAGTTTTAAAACTAAGGTTCAATCCTATTTTTGCCAGGGTACAAATATATGGTTCCCTCTAGAGTAAGTAGGCATAGATTATTTACAATTGACCCTTTTAAATTTTAAAAAAAAAAAAAGTGAAATTTCCCATGAAATGTAAGATTATCTCTACTTTTTTTCTTCAAGTATTAAAGAAAAATAAAGTCCTGGTTGGTTTAGAATAACATGATTGGATTGCAATGGTGTATTTATGTTTTAATAAGCACTTTATCAACATTTTAGGTGAAGACCATCAGCTGATCCTCACTTCTTGTCCTGAACTGCAGAGCTGTGTTGTGCTTTCCTAGATACTGGATCATACCTGATAAAATGCCAATGACATGTCCAAAGACCAAAAGTGTTACTTCTGTCTTTGTGATTGTGATTTGCTATATTTGTAAAGAGTAAGTAAGTAGGAGCTACTTTTCAATTTATTTTATTATTGCTTACCCTTGACATATTTAAATCTTCAAATATAATTTCCAGTAAGCTTATCCTCTAGTGGTTAATCTACTTAGTCTATATCATGAATCAAGTACACAAAAAAAAAGTTGGTGAAACTCTCATAAAATATCAATATTTTACCAAATGTGCATTTTTGAATTATTAAAGCTTAGGATATCTTAAATAAAATTTAAATCGGATAATCTATGCTACATGTGACTGCGAACATGTTTCTATCAGTATCAAAAAGAAAAAAACCCACCAAAACCCCATAAGTAGTTCCACAAACTACTTACCCATCTTGGTTTAATGAAGCATGGTTTCCTATGGTATTTGTGTCAAATTGTTCACTGTAAGCTCTAATTGAAATTTCCCAATGGCTGGGCACTTGCAGTAGGATATCTGGTGTCTGTTGAACTATGAACTTCTGTTGCTGCTTCTTTTTCTATCAGGGCACTGAAATGGACTTCTGGGTCTCTTTCTAGCCCTGTTTTCACAGATGTTTTAAGAGGTTTGCAAAATTTCTGTAAGTCAGATTGTTGACTTTGTTCAGGATGTTCAAAAGTTAATGAGAAAACCAAACAGAAAGAATGATGAATTATTTTCTTTCATTAGCCTAATCTTTTGAAGAAAACCTATCTAAAAATATCACTGTAAGAATATTTTTCTTTGTTTCCCAATAAATTTTACACTCCCTCTTTATTTAGCATACTGTTTTTCCTGACTGTTGAGTAGCAAAACCTAGTCCTTGTTATTGTGTTTAGCCTAGTGCAGAGATTAAATGATGATGTAAAACACCATCCCTATTAAAGGACTGATGTTGACCTGCTGGACTCACAACCATGTTACTGAATCTGAGGCCCGTCCTGACCTTTGTTTGTATGCAATGACCCCACAAAGCTATATAAGTACCAGAGATATATAAGTGTACTACCTGAAATGTGAGGAGCAGTAATGGAAAAAAACAGTGAGGACTTCATGGAGGTCTTAGTGACTGTGCACATTCACAGTCTGGTAGTGAAATGTACCTGATTATTTTCTATGGCATAAATGTACCGTATGTGAATCTAGAGCATACAATACAGGGATTTCAACATGCATAAATAATTATTTCATTCCTATTGCTCTGCTTGTTCGTGTCATTAACATTAGCCATGCACCCTTCCTTCAGCTATTCTCCAACTGTGGGTGGCTATGCATCTACTGGGTAGCCCCTGGTTGACTTACAGCCAAGTGGAGTTGTCTTACTTTACCAGACCACTGCTGGTGATTGAGAAGCTGTTCAGAATTATCTGAGTTCAGTGAAAGGAATCCTATGGCCTTTGACAGACTTTAGATTATACTTTTTAAAGTTTTGGAGGCAATGATATATTATTAGATCAAAATCTTCTGTATTGAGTCAACATTTGCTAGCCTTTGTTTGCTGCATAATCAAAGTTGTGATTGATATATAGCTTAACGCTCCTTCTTTATAGTTTTTAATACTCTGTAATATATTAAATGTGTTCAAAGGAAAAAAATCACATGCGTTTTTTGAACCACTGACTTTGATAACACTTTTTTAACTTACAAGCTGTTATTTAGCATCTGTTGTGGGAAAGAACACACACATTCCTAGATATTTTTCATGGGCTAAAGTCTTTAAGATACAAGAAAGAGTAACTGTACTCATATTAATTTTTTTGTTGTAATGCAAATCAGGAATGATGTGTACTGGCTGGAGTTGAACAAATAATCAGTAGAAAATAATATATTCAGAGAATTCTGCTTCTCTATTTTATATTGTTCATGGCCATATCATGGTTCTTTTCTGAAATAAATGCATTATTCTGAATTATTTACTACAGTCTACATTTGGTAGGTTTTTGTCTACATGCCTCAAGATGAATGTTTGCAACATGGACTTGTTAGAGTGAGTCCAGAGGAGGGCCACAAAGATTATCAGAGGACTGGAGCCCCTCTCCTGGAGCCCCTGAAGGGGCTTAGAGGAAAAATGGAGAGGGACGGTTTACTACAAAGGTATGAAGTGATAGGACAAGGGGTAATGGCTTCAAACTGAAGGAAGATAGAGTTAAATTAGAGAACCTTCCCTGTGAGGGTGGTTAGACTCTGGCAGAGGTTGCCCAGAGAAGCTGTGCCCCCTTCCTGACAGTGTTCCAGGCCAGGTTGGATGGGGCTTTGGATGACCTGGGCTAGTGGAGGGTGTCCCTGCCCATGGCAGGGGGTAGGAACTAGATGGTCTTTGAGGTCATTTCCTACCCAAACCATTTTATAAATGTATATTTATGTTACTGCAGAAGGTGTAAGCTGGAAGGCAGTTTACAGGAGGGCAACCATGCCTTACAACTCCATCATTAATGCTTATCATATAACAGCAGCTATGCCCAGGTTTAAACACTGCCACACAAAGCAGTCTGGCACCTAAATGTTCGATAACACAAACAGGGACAGAAACCAGAGAGCCAAATAAACTAGACAGCAAAACATGCTGGAGAAAATAAAAAAAAGAAATTAAAAGCCTTGATTCCTCACACATTCCTGCAGCAAAGTCACTGATCATCTTTAAGACCTCAGTGGAAGGGTTGTCTCTGTTAGAGACAGAGGGAGAGGAAGAAGGTAGCACATGCATACTATAAATAAAATATTAATAAAAAGGAAGAGCCTCCTTTAGCATCAAGTTTTCAAAAACATTTTTCCCTCTCATTTGCATCAATAAGAGAAAAGGACAGTGTTTTTTTGCAGAATGTATCAGCTGCTATGTGTTTATGGTGAAAATAAGTATCAGCTGCTTGAATATAACATCAAAAGTTTTAATAGAAAAGATAACAGATGCATATATAAACAGTGAATAAAGACAAAGGTAAAGATTGTAGAATAATTTCTATGTTTGCAATCCTATTTAAAAAACCAACAACAACAAACAAAGCCACAAAAAACCAAAGAACCAAACACCCACCCCACCACCCGCCCCCAGTGATAAGAAAAGTCACATTTACATAGAAATCACTAACCGGTACTCATTGATACAGAAACTGTTTTGCAACCTCATAGCAGTCAAGTGAGCTGAGCTTACTTGGCAGCGTAAGGGAAGGTATGATACTATATAAGTGTGTGTGGGAAGCTAGCAAAGAGAAAAAGGGAAAGTGTAGGAGGAGGTGAATCTGTCATTTTGAATTTGGTATGAAAAAGTTTTCTATTCTGTCGCTGCCTGTTTAGTACTGTAGTAAGTGAGGGGCAGGAATTATTTCTCTCTGTCCATCGGCTGTTCAGAACAAGAAATAATCCTGTGTTAAGTAGACACTGATTTCCCTTTCCACTGAGAACCTGTGAATCAAAGTCAGCTGTGCCAAAATGAAAACCTGTTTCCTCAGACTGACACTAGACCCTTTATATTTATTCAGCTGTCAGAATTTATCCTCATTCTCTAAAGAAGGGAAGGACCCTGTGAGCTTCTGAATTGTTAAAGCTGAGGGTCATGCTCTGAAATCTTATGACTTTTATTATAAAGGGGATTTTTTATATTTGAAAGGGATTGACTAAAATCTTAGTGGGTTAGGACATAGCTTGTATAAAGACTGTGAGGTCAACTTCTGTTCTGAGTTATGCCAGTGTAAATCTGGGATAAGTTCATTACAATCAGTGGAGTCAATCCAGGAACACAATCATCCTGTTGTTTTGGATCATGTGATGCCAATGGAAAACAATGGGAATTATGTGCATAAACAACGTGATGACTGAGTTCTGAATAGGTAACTGTTACCAGGACTGATATTTATCCTGATAAACATAAAAGAGACATACTATTATTTTAGCATAGATATAATGCTATAGAAAAATATGGATATATCTACATAGCGTGTCAGAAAATCAGGCACCCGGCAAAGAGCTATTCAGATACATTTCCAGTTTGTTTTGTGGTGGGTTTTTTTCCATCAAAAGCCTCGACTCAGAATACAGCTGGAGTTATTGAAGACGTATTTGTAGGGCCCTATGGAGAAGCTGAAGAAAGCATTAGAGAATCTAAAAATACAAATGGCAAAGAAATTTTTAAAATTGGAAAAGCTACAGCAAGCAATCTGAGACCAAACTTCAGATTTGGTTACCAGATAAACAGAAGCTTGCCAGAAGATGAGAGACGTTGCTTATGTCTCTGTTAGAGAAATATACAGCAAGCTGTCCAGAAGTCAACTGAAATGTGTGTAGTATTAAGCAGTTAAGTCAAAACTGTGTTTTGGGAATGGTTGCCTATGATGACTTCTGAAATGTGCAATCAGAAAGTGCTAGTTTACCAAGCCCAAAATCTTGTGGGGGACCATTCGACCAATTTAGTTATATGATCTAGCAAGTTTTGATGCCGTGGCTCTTGCACCACTTCATTATGCATGATGGAGTGCTGCTTTCCTGGAGATGGCTGAACACCTGCCTGTTGATAGGAAGTGGTGAATGAATTCTTTGATTTGCTTTGCTTGTGAGAATGGCTTCTGTTTTAGTTACTAAACTGTCATCATCTCAAATCACTGGTTTTCTTACTTTCACTCTCTTTCTGATTGTCCCACTAGGTAGGAGTGAACAAGTGGCTGTGGGGGGCTTGGCTGACAACTGGAGCAAAACCGTAACACTAAGTTTCAGGCATATTCTAGTTCTTCATGTTTGGAAATGGTCTTCTGAATTATTTGTTTCATCATCTTTCTATGGACTGAGGTAAAGGTGATCCACTTGTTGGTCAGATCATGCTTTTTGTCTTTCTAGAAGACAGCAGGGACATTTGCTGCCTTCCAGTGACCAAAAACCTCTCTCAAATGCCATAACTTTCACCATTTCTCATGAAAGTGTAGAATCCAGCTGTAGGGAATAGAATGTCAGTTGTCAGTCAACAACTGTAATGTATTACTGTCTATTTTACAGAATCACAGAATCACAGGGTTGGAAAAGACCTTTAAGATCAAGTCCAACAGTATTTTGAAGCATAAAAAGTGTAATTGTAAAATGTCAATATAGTCAGTGATCTCACCTTAGAGAGACCTGTTCCATAAGGTCATTGCTGGCTTGGAACTAAATCTCTATTCATCAGTTTAAGCAAAAAATGTGTTTAAATTTACATACTTGTTCTAGCCCTGAAACAGTTTCTTTAGACTGTGGACTTAGTTGAGGATGAGTTTTACAGTTTTAAAATATGTACGGCAAGTCTGCATCATGGAGGGAGATTTTAAATGAAACGGAGTGAAATATAGTAGTAGAAGCATCTGAGCTACCAGAGAGACAAGGACTATACTACTTTACTGATACCACAGTGAACAGCCCAAAGTCTTGGACTCTTCATAGTCTATACTACTTGACTCTTAGCTTGCTCTGGCCCAAATCTGCGTAGGGTTTCAGAAATATAAAGAAAGACTCTTAAATTAAAAGGCAGTATTATAGAATCATAGAATATCAGATTGAAAGGGACCTCAAGGGTCTTCTGGTCCAACCTTTCTTGGCAAAAGCATCACCTAGACAAGATAGCCCAGCACCCTGTCCAGCTGAATCTTAAAAGTTCCCAGTGTTGGGGAATCCAGCAGTTCACTGGGCAGATTATTCCAGTGCCTGATTGTTGTCATTGTGAAAAAAATTTCCTCTTGTGTACAGTCAGAATCTCCCCAAGAGTAATGTGCATCCATTACTCCTTGTCTTTTCCATGTGACTCTTTATGAGAAGGGATTATCCATCTTCTTTGTAGTCAACCTTCAAATACTGGAACATGGTGACAAGATCTCCCTCAAGTCTTCTTTTCTCAAGGCTGAACAAACCCAATTCCCTCAGCCTTTCCTCATATGGCAGTCTTTCCAGTCCTTCCTTTGGTCATCCTGGTGACCCTTCTCTGGACTTGCAAGAACTTCAGAAAGTTCTTAATTAGAACACCCTTCCAGCCTATCCAGGTCTTCCTGCACGGGAGCTCTCCCTTTTGAAGTGTCCATTTCCCCATTCAGTTTGGTATCATCAGGAAATTTCAGAAGGCTACACTTGATCCCATCATCTAAATCACTTATGAGGATATGCAACAGTGTTTGGTCCAATATCAATCCCTGGGGGACCCCGCGTGTTGCCCATTTGAAAAGGAGCTATTTACCACCACCCTCTGGGTATGGCCTGTCAGCCAGTTCCCCACCCACTGCATGGACCACTTGCCTACACCATAATGCATCACTTTCTCTAGGAGGAGGCTATACGAAACCATATTAAAAGCCTTGGAGAGACAATGTCCACTGCTCACCCCACATCAACTGAGCAGATTAATTTGCTGTAAAAGGTGATTAGGTTTGTTAAACATAATTTGCCGTCAGCTAATCTGTGTTGGCTTTTCCCAACCACTTCCTTCATTACACTTGTAATAGCCCCCAGAAAGATTCGTTCCTTAATTTTCTCTGGAACTGAAGTAAGACTGATGGGCCTATGATTTCCTGGATCCTTCTTTAAGCCCTTCCTGTAGATGGGTGTGACATTAGTCATCTTCTGGTTGTCTGGGACATCCCTTAATCTTCATGACTTCTCAAAGATTTTGGAGAAAGGCCTCACAATGACATCAGTCAGCTCTCTTAATACCTTTGAGTGGATATTTTGCAGACCCTATCAATTTATAGGGTCAAATTCCTGTAACAGTTTGCATACCAACTCTTCTTTCACTGACAGTGGTTCTGTGTTTTCATCAACCTGAAGTTTGCTTCTAGCTGAACCTGAACCAGCTTCACTCTATTGCACCATCATTCTATATTTTCCCAGTAAACTTTGCAAACTCAAAGCAGTATCAGTCATCCCCTACAGGCCTTTATATTTCATCCCAGACAGTACAACATATATTTTTAGTTTCATGCTGTGAGAACATAATTTTGACAGATGTTACACACTTTTCCCATTACTTTGTACATTTTAATCTAGAAAACACAGAAAATTCATAATTACATTTTACTGTAAGAAACATCATATGAATTCCAGAGGACATACTAAGAGAAGTGTTCTGGCTGTGAAAGAGCTAGTTCTAAGCAATGTAGACACACAATGACCACCACAGAGTCTTGGTATCAGGGATTACTCATGATCTCTCATTTACAGAGCTAGCCACACTTCTTGTATCAAGACATATCACACCTTGTAGGGCTTATTCTTTTGCTGATGAATTTTAACTCATTGCCTCTTCCAAACCCTTAAGTACTGACTCTCTATACTTCATATACATATGTATATGTGCATACATCCCCTGCAGACCCTTCCACCTTCTAGTTTAGATCACAACAGCGTAAATATTTTTCATGTGTTCAACTGCTTCCTGACTACCAGTCCCATACTGTCAAATTACCTTCAAATGATATTTCTAGCCTTTTAATACAGTTTCCTTCTGTGAAAGCTCTCAGAATAGGAAAAGGGCTTGGGTTCAACATAGTTTCTCCTTTACCAAATGTTTCAGGCAAGTTAAAGGGACCAGTGAGCGAAGAGCAAAAAGCACTCAAATTAGCATGAAATGTTGTCCTGGTTTCTTTGGAAGGAGGAGCAAGTCTTTGTTTCCCAGTTGCTTAGTAATTTGTCTGGTTGTCATTTATAAGATCTGTGTTAGATTAAAGTTTATATCATCTATGTGGGGGATGTGTATGGAACTGGTCAGAAATTCCTCATGAAACAAAGTTTTATAGAAGTATGCTTGTTCACCGATCCTGAAGTATTTACATCAAAATATCTCACATTTGACAGATTTTCTTTCAATGCAAGGAAGCGTTCTCATTACTACAGTTATGCCGTAGGTTCCCAAGGTGGGATTTAAATGGGAACAGATTTATTACTGTCAGGAAGATAAATATTGGTAAGAAGTAAGTCACTATAGTGTTCTATTTCTCAGATAAAGGTTAGAAAACATATTTTACTAATAATAGTATAGTCTCAACAGACAACACAGCATTTTGCCAAAGTGCAATGGAACTTTGAAAAATATTCTATTATCTTACCATTAGTAGTGGTCCAAAAGTTGTAAAAAATAACTTCAGGTAAAGTAATCATAAACTTACTTAATTTAAATTACATTAACAAATAAACAAAAATAAATCAGTAAGATTTTCAGGTTTAGAACAGAATATTCATAAAGACAGCTGAGAACTTACAAAGTTTATTACTAAATTTCAGAACACTCTGAAGAAAGGGTCAGATATCATTAAAAGCTCAGAAATTACCTTGATGTTTCATCCAAAGCAAATGAAATAACTTCCGAAGAAAAACTTACTAATGAATGGATGAATGAATGACCTCTTCAAAAAAGAATATGAGGATTAAGTGGAGAAACCATAAAGAATAAAAAAGAAAAAAAACCCCGAACAGGTAAACAAAACAACCTTATGACTTAGAAATAATTAAAAGCAAGAGATTTGGCTAAAAAGATGATTTAAATCTTGCAGATATTGAAGTAATTATTCAGTTGTAGAAGTGTCCTAAAAAGAAGAAACAAAACTTCTGCTGTGCATCATAATAGTGTGACTAAAGGTAATAAAGGCTTGTTCAAAATAATGTGATCTTTTTGCCTCAGGTCTCAAAAATTGTGAAGTTGAACATGGGGCAAAGGCCCTTGCCTAATGCAAACAAGATGGAAACAATCACACCTCAGATGTGAGAAAAACTCAAAGATTTCATTATGTTCAAATAAAGGAACAGAATAAGCACCAGGATAACCTCCAGATTCAGTGTGATGTCTCTGTAGAAAAGACAAATGACAACAGATGCATTTGATGGCTTATTTCCAGCTGAAAGAAATAATAAGCTGAAATAATTTTGCAAGGAATTAAGGAAATGTTTACTGTATATTTTGTGAAAGCTGTGCTAATGAAAGGCTAATTTAAACTGCATAGAAGGTAGACTCGACATGGATATCAGACCAGAAGACCTTCACTGGTGTAGCTTAATGAAATGACGACTGAGAGAAGATATGATTATTTTCCACAAGGATGCCATGGAGGCAAACGACAGGAAAGTAAAATTACTATTTAAGATGAATGGTGAACTTGGCACAAG
>VZTU01023021.1:0-17561 GCA_013400835.1 Zapornia atra
TAATGCATGGTTAAGACTGTTCCTGAATAATGACTTTTACAAAAGTATCTATAAGCACGAGCTAAATACAGCTCAGTTTTTTAACCAAAAAAAACCTTGGCACTACTGTAATATGGGCTGGCCACTCAGAAGAAGGAAGAAAATAACTAATCCACATTTCAATTTCATACAACAAAACCAAGCCCTTCACATATTCTTTTACTTAGACTCTATGTTCATGCATATGTTTTCAACTTTTTCCCCCATAAATTTAGTACCTTGAGAAATTGACATTCTATTAGGACATTGCCCTTTTTGCTGTGTAGTCTTACACGTGGCCTGGAACTCAAACAAATGAAAAGGATTTTTGTTCATAAGACTTTGCAACTTGCTGAGGATTGTTACAAAACCCTAACAAATATTTTTACATTGTCTTTGTGAAGTGAATTAGATTACACCTTGATATTTCCGTTTCCTCCCACTCCTGAAAGTTTTCTTAGTGTTGTTAAACATGAATTCATAGCTAAGAGCAGAACAATACAGATAAGGGATCACACAGTCCTGATTGTATAAGATTAAATTCACATAAAAATGGATTGGTCATCTTGTATAGGAAGCTTTGAATGTCTCATATAAAGTGTTCTAAGATGAACACAAATTCTTGATGAGATAAAAAAAAAAAGTCTGACCGATTGGGTAGCTTTTTTTCTGTTCTCATGACCTTAAAATATAAAGTATAGAGAGGCTTATCCTTTTTGGAATGGCTGGTCATCCATTTGTTTGGGGTTTTTCCTGCAAGGGATTGACAAGAGAAAATACTGTGTCTGTTTCACCCTGGGAGGAAGTATATTTTTACCCGCAGATTTATTTAAAGAGACAGATTTTATATTAAGTCTTCAAACTTGGGTTAATATTGGGGCATCAACAGGGCACAATACTTGAGTTGGGTTTCTACATTAGCAGGAATTCCTTCCTCTTAAATTGAATTGAAGACCAACCTGAGTATAAATCTTAACACAGAAGGCCAGAGAATTTGTTTTAGACAAGCTTGGGATTTATATGTCTTTTGTTGTTGACCTATATTATATAGCTTATGCTGTCTCTCTAAAAGATACTGTGTGATTCATAAATTTCCTTCAGGGAATCTTTGCCCTCATCTTCTTCAAAGACATATCTATCTGTGCAGAATAGTAAATCCCTGTGGTGAAATGAAATGTTGAATTTTATGCTTTGGCATAAAATTATAAAAATTACCAGTTATAATTACCTACTCACCTTCAGAGAAGATGTCTTCCTTTACTGGCAAGTATACCAATACTTTTCTCTCAAAACAAGTGCACAAAACTGATTTTTTTCTGAGATCATTTAAAAGGCACAATATAAACAACAAACAAAAAAATAGCTGTATTTCCTAGTATTCAACTCTGGATAATGTAGAATTAATTTCAGTTTGATTTTGACTGGTGACACATTCACATTATCTCCCGCCCCCCCCGCCCCGCTCCATTCCATGAAAGAAGTTTTTGATTTCTTTCTGTAGTAAATAAATTGGAAATATCCAGTAAAAATAATTGTGCTCAGGGAATAATAATTAAAGAGCTATCCATGCTGGCAATCAGTGCCTAGGGTTGTTTTCATGGAGAGTTTTCTTTTGACAGAATGGCTTTAATTAGTTCTTTTCCATATATGTAAGAATTGTTTATGAAGATGCTTAAGGAAAATAGACATTTATGTTTCCCTTGTGAGCAGATATTCTAAATAGTTTCCTTTTATTGAAAAAAAAATTAACTTGTGGTGAATCCACAATTTCTAAAGTAGTTTCAAAAATAAATATCACAGTGAATAGAATATGAGATGAACTGGGTGGTCAAGTAACATTTACTGCTTTGCTTCTATCCTTCTTCCTCTTCATGAGGAAGTTCTGACTGCAAGAACCACAAGAACATCAGTCTGTAGCTTTGTGTTCCTGCCCATCTCCTTTTTTCGGAGCACAACAGCATGCAATATGCTTCCAACAGGATAAATGAAAAGCATTGCAAAGCAAAGGTAAGGTATAACTGATGAACCCATTTCTTTTAAAAGAAAAGCACATGACTTTAAAACAGATTTGGTTAGTGACCATTTTGGTCTGATCCTGGGAAAAGGTGAGTCAACTTGGAGCTTGAACCTAAGCAAATCATACTAAGAATTTATATTCCAGACAAACAAATGCCTCCCAAAATGGTTCTAAAAGCAGTCCTAGAGTAAAAGGCCTGAATTTTAGCATGCTGTTTTCACTTGGAATGAGTTGTCTGGCCTGTCCAGATGCCTAGTCTGATAAAGAAAACCAGATGCTTAGCTAGAAGGAGAAAGGTGTTCTCACCATGCAGTCAGCAAGCTCTGAGGTTTTTCTTATGTGAGAAACCTATAGTCTAGGGGTTTTTTAATAACATCTAGAAGGAACATATTGTCCTGAATAGGAAACAATCAAGCAACAGCTGTTTTAGAAATAAAGTCCTCAAAATGTCATGAGGAAATGTTCTTGCCACAGAAGTGGTTATAAGACTTAAGGGGGGAAGATGAAATATTCATCCTGAAATAAGTCTAGGTAGTTATTTAGTGCAGGCATTCTAACCTCTCACACAAAAAGAAACTTGGAAGTAAATTTTCACACAGGAGACATGAAAAAGCTAAATAACTAAATAGAAATATAGGGTTTGGTAACTTTCTATCCAGTAGAGGCAATGCCATTCTCTTTCTTAATCACAATCTACTAAAAAAAATGTTACAAAGTCTGATGCAGAGTGTTTATTGATGTCTACAATTTTGTTTAGAGGGCACACTGCAAACCCCAAACATACTTAACGGGAATTTCTGATGCAGAACCAGTCCTTTGACTTTGTGGATCAGCTAGTGAAAAATAGGCAAAAATAACTACAAAATTTAACAAAGTGTAGAGAAAAATGTGATTAGAAAACATGTCACTAACCATCTATTCTACAGGTAATAAACGTCACTTAGAGTAAACGGCATGTGAATAAATTAAACACAAGTGTTTTCATGATTATAGAAGAGACATTCACCTTGTAACTGTAAAGTGGAAACATAAAACATAAAACCACAAAGAAAACAACTTTATTTTGATTAAAGATAAGAAAGATTGATTGCCTGAGTGTTTTCCACTATGGCATCTCTTAAGTGATGCAAGAGTATGGCTCATGATCTTCTAAAGATATTTTCTGAAGTCACATATCCTTCTCCAGCCACACAGGCCCTCTCCTACACCTAGATACATGCTTCCAGCTAGACTCTGCAACACTTCCCACAACCACCTGGGCTCTGTCATTCAGCCAGTTCTCAACGCACCTCACTGTCCATTCATCCAAACTTACACTTCCTATGTTTCTTTACTCGGATGCTATCAGAGGTGGACTCAAAAGCCTTACTGAAGTCAAGGAGGACAGCATCCACTGTTCTTCCCTCATTCACCCATCCAGTCATGCCATCATAAAAGGCCATCAGATTGTCCAGACATGATTTCCTCTTGGTGAATCCAAGTTGGCCATCCTAATTAACTTTCTTCTAGTCCACATACTTATTAATAACCTCCAGAATAAGCTGTATATTTTTAAAAAATGGTTTTAGGTCTTGCAATGTAACAATTTCAAGTGTTCTTTTTCTTATGGAAATTATTTCACAGTTAGGAAAGGCAAGAACCAAGGTCAGTTAGCAGCTTGGTTGATCCTTAGTTTAAGAGGGAGGAGTTTTATTAAGTCTTTACCAGATATTACATTAGCTGATACTATAAGAGGAATTTATCAGGAAACTTCTTGATTGGATCAATTCATTAATAGATATTTCTCACAAAATATCATAAAGAGAAATTAATCAACCATCAGGTTTTTTTCTGTGTAGCCTTGTATGCTAACAAGAATTCAGGTAAGATATATATTTATCCTAATTGCTCCTTATATATGTTCAAATGTGGTTTTTTTCCTACAGAATGTCAGACCAAGATTTTTTTTTTCTTTTCAACCATTCAGTGCTATATATTTTATATGAATCACTTCTGAAATAAAACAAAACTTTATGATGTTTAGGATCACATAAGATTTGACAGAAGTGATCCTGCAGTTCTACTAGCCTTTCTTTAATGTTATGTTATCACATTTACTCCTTATCCTTCCTTCTCCAAATCAAATAATCTAAGCCTTTTCATCATTTCACTGAATAAAGCCTTTTACCTCATACTCCTCACCTGTGAAAATTTAATTTCTTATCTAAAATTTTTATAGTTCTCAAATATCACTTTAAAACATTGGATGCAGCATGTGACACAAGGATGAATTACCAACATACTAATGAAACGGTAACATTTTCCATATTACAGTATGACGTTTGTCTCTTTCTTAACAGGGTCAGCATCCTGTTCATGCTTTCATTCAGTTTTGTTAGCTGAATAGGGTTTTTCAATGCGCTATTGTGGTACCTCCATTTTCTCTAGGAAGGATACAAACCCATCATTATGTCTGAATCATTTAACTTGTTAGTGCCAATGTGCATGGACTGCTGACACATGTTATTTTAAGTGGCCTCGTTCAGTGTGGACCAATGAATTTATTTTCAAAGCGTGTTTCATTAACTCTTTGCATGTTTTTCAACAGTGGTTGTGTGCACCAAAAATACAACATTCATGCCTAGCTGTTCTAACACTTCAATTTAGAATTGAAGAAGTTTTATATAGTCGATATTTGGATTCTTTTTCAGGAGGAATCCTAGTCTAGAAATGCAATTGTAATTCTGCCAGAAGTCAATTTTCTCACCAGGCAAGAAACAAAATTGAGGCTAACGATTGCCAAGCAACTAAAAATTACATAAAAGAACACATATCTTTTTAATACTGTTATAAATATACAATGGCTATACATAATTCTACATAATATTTGTTAACCAGTTAATGCCTGTATACACAAAAGAAAGCTAGAGACAGCACATTGCTTAAGGTACTAACATGAGAGGTGTAAGTCTCTCTTGAACATTCTCTGTGATCATTAATGAAATGTAAAGTATTCTGTGATCTCTCTAGAACACAAACTTATCTGTAAAATAATTATCATTAAATAATTTCTACAAAAAACCAAACCAAACCAAAAAAAGACCCACATAAAATTATTGGTTGCAGAACTCGTGGGAGAAATACCTGTGTTGCCCATAATTCTCAGTCAATGAAAATTTAAGCAAAATATTTCTACACTTTAGCCTTAATGATCAGCCAGGATGTAAGATAAGACACTTCTCTAATTGTTCATCTTAGAAGACTAAATCAATGGAAACCTAATTTGGTAAAGTGATCACAAGGACAACTTCAATGCACTTTTTTCTTTACCGTAGTATGGATTAAACTATATCCAGTGGCCCTTAAAGCAAAAGGAAACATCTATATTTAGTTTAGGGTCTCTGCACATATTTAAATACTATAATATCAAAATGCAGTAGAATAAATGTTGTCATGCATTCACTTTTTGTTATCAATCCATATTACACTACATAACTAAACAGTAAAATATTTTAACTTTCTTTACTAAGGTTCTGCTTTATTTGGTTTTGATAATAAACAAATACAAGTACTCACCCTATTTTTACACAATTGATTTTCAAAATTTTCAGCACTTGATTATCAGTTTCTGGGCCTGGCAGAAGAGAGAGAGAAAATTGGGGGGAAGAGAGGGTGTGTTGCCAGCATTTTTCAACATTTGTATTCTTGACACATCTTACTGTGGAATGAAAATTCAATATACATTTGATCACCCCCGTTCATTTGAAGTAGAATGTACTTCTAGTTCGGGAAGGCTTGATCCTGTAAATCTGAAGAATTTAGATTTGCTGTGAAGACTGAATGAGTCATCTAATTCATGGATCATGGAAAAGCAATTAGTTGATTATTCTGATTATTTTAGAGTATTTTGCACATTTCCAATTGATTTTATTTTTTTTTTTAATATTTGACTCAATATTAAATAGGGCTGTGGAAATCTTCAATCATTTGAAGGGAACACCTTAAAAAATTACTACAATGTTTCCTTTTTTTTTTAACCAAATGAAATTCTATACATTTTTAAAAGCAGAAAAATACAAAACATTACACATGAAAGCGTTGTTTGGAAAGTATGAACAGATAGAGGAAAATAATATTGGAGAACATGCAAAGAGAAACAATATAATTAGCAGATCATTTTTTCCCCTGGATAACACCATCAATGCAATCTGTTGTTTTTTAGAAAAAGAATGTACAGATGGAAGAAGTCACATGGAACGTCTATTTTCTAAGCACCCACTCAAAAATAACAAGGCTGTACCATGAAATAAGTCACTGAAATTCCAAAATAGTAGGAAGATGATAAAAGGGCTAATGGTGGGGGCAACGGGGCGGATGACACACAACCTACATGAAAATCTGAGAATAAAAAACTATTCCCAAGAAAATTTCATACTATCCATACAATATATTTTATTGGTATGAAAGCACTAGTATTGGAATACTATAAGAACATCAGAATGAAATTAAGGACAACTTTCTAAAGTGGGGATATCATGCCCTGAGAGTACTCCTACCCTACCACAGGGCATGGAGCTGGGACTTGTGCTTGATTCTGGATCCATCTAAACAGGTTGCCATTCAATTCTTCCTTTTCACTTGATCCTCAGGTACCTCATCTCCTGTTTCCAAATTCCAGTCCTCACTCAGGTCTGTGATGAAGGTTTCTCAGTCATGTTTCTCTTTGTCTTTTCACCTCTGAAGGTGCTTAGTTCTTTGTAGAGCCATCATTATTGCCTACTCCACTATCCATGGAGCCTGTGAGCGTACCTTGTGACAGCAGTCAGCAACAGATAGGTTTTCCTCTGTTTGCATCCAACTAAACAATCTTTCAACTTCTGAAGACCAGCCTCCTGACTAAATCTCTTCTTTAAATGCAGTAAGGCATCTTCCATGATGATATTTGAATTTCATCCAAAGGAATAGGGCTATGGATTTTCAAAGCCAATGCTTTTTATGATCTGACTAGCTTGTGTACCACAAGGACATTTTGGAAATCAAGGGCATCCACTTCCTTTTTGTCCCCACCATCTTGTGCTCTGGTTGAGCATAAGAAGTATTTAAAGCCACAAAACCTCTTTCTCCCTTAACTCCTGACACAGAAACCACTACAAATGTCTAAACACACTTCTCTAATTAATCCCAGGAAGTTCTAATCTCGTACAGACACACACACACAGAGAAATACTTGTGTACTCCCCCTCTACAGGCTGTGTAGTTTGTCTCCACCATCCTCTCTGGTTTCCACCATTCTCCCTGTAGGAGATTCCTCCAGTGTCTGATGAGCCCTTACCACTCACAACTTCCCACTGACCTGCATGGTGGGGAGCACCCCACAAGGCCACACACAGCATGAGGGGCTCCCCACATGCTGCCCTGTTGGAGCAGGGTGCAGGCACCCCTTGAGGGGTTGCTCTATACAGGATGGATTTCCCATCGTGTCAAACTCTGGCTACTGTCCTCATCCCACTCCAATGTCTATCTTTCCATTGCAAAATCTCATGGTGTTGGGTGGGGTTTTGGCGGGGGGTGTGTGGCGTTAGTTGGGTTAGTTTTGTTTATTTTTTTTACAAGCTGATTCCTCTATTACAAAAGTATTTTTGTAATTCCATGTTTGCTGTTGAATAAAAATTATGGTCACTTTCCTTTCTAGATGTTATTTTATGGCAAACAATCTCAAATAGGTCTGTACACATCATTCACAGACTAGTTGCACTTAGGTTCCCATGTAGCAGCTGCTTTTATCCAAGCCATTTTACAATGGTTGGGCTACTCAGATACACCACAGAAGAGAAATCCAGTTTGGAATTAAGGATGGCATTTTAAAAGAGACATCTTATGGAAGGAAAGCTTTTCTTTTTTTTTTTTTAACCCTTCATGTGTCAGCTAATTTTACCTCTTCATGCTCTCACACCCACATACAGAAATCATCAAGATATGTGTGTGAAAGTGGTCCGGCCAAGATCAAAAGACAGGATACTGTGTGAACCCTTTTGGTGGTATGCAAAAAAGGATGAGGTGAGCAACCTGCTAGGAGTTGACTACATGTCTGGAATTCTTCTTCATCAGTGACAGAAAACTGATTTTCAGCTTCCTCTTCAGTCCTGTTTGAGTGGGTGCTGCTTGAAACCATTTGCATTATTCTTTGGTTTCACTCTTCCTAGGTTCCAGCAAAAATTCCTGAGATTCAGAGTTATTAATTGCACTATGGAACCATAGAATCACAGAATGGTTTGGGTCCCTTACAGATCATTTAGTCCAGCCCCTGTGCTGTGAGTGATTCTGGCTTTTTTTGCTACTTTAGTCCTGTTTATCATCTTGAAGAGCCTCCTTACCCTCAGGCAGATCAACACTTCCTCCCAGCTTAGCGTCATCCGCAAACTTACTGAGGGAGCATTCAATCCCTTCATCCAGGTCATTGATAAAGATATTGAACAAAACCAGACCCAGGACTGAGCCATGGGGGATGCCACTCATGACAGGCCTCCAGCTGGATTTTACTTACCATCACTCTTTGGGCCCAGGCATCCAGCCAGTTTTTAAGCCAGCTGAGGGTCCTCCTGTCTAGGCCCGTGGCAGCCAGTTTCTCAATCAGAATGCTGTGAGAACCGGTGTCAAAGGCTTTACTGAAGTCCAGATAGACCACATCCACAGCCTTCCCCTCGTCCACTAAGCGGCTCATCTTGTCATAGAAGGCAATCAGCTTAGTTTGACAGGATCCACCTTTTGTAAACCCATGGTGATGAGGCCTGCTCCCCTGGTCATCATGCATGTGTTGCATGATAGCTCCCAAGATGACCCTCTCCATGATCTTCCCTGGGACTGAGGTCAGACTGACAGGTCTGTAGTTCCCCAGTTCCTCCTTCTGGCCCTTCTTATATATGGGTGTAACATCTTCCAGCCTCCAGTTGAATGGAACTTCCCCAGTCGGCCAGGATTGCTGAGAGATGGTTTTCCACCATCTCCAGGGGTTTGGCAAGCACAGCTGCCAGCTCTCTCTGTACTCTCTGGTGAATCCCATCTGGCCCCGTTGATTTGTAGGTGTCTAACTGGCCAAGTAGGTCACTAATCGTATCCACCTGAACCATGGGAGCTTTGTTATTCTTCCCCTCCCTGTCAGCCAGTTCCTGAGGATGAGTACTCAGGGAATATCCACCTTTACTATTAAAGACTGAGGTAAAGAAGGAATTGAGTACTTCAGCCTTGTCCTCATCCCTTGTCACTATTTTTCCCCCTGCTCCCAAGGCTTCTTTTCTCCAGGCTGAACAGACTCAGCTCTCTGAGCCTTTTCTCATAGAAAGGAAAGTCATTGATAAGGGATCAAGACATCGCTATCCATGAAACAGGAAGTATTTGGAACAGGTAAGTAAAGGGTTTAGAAATGAGTGCCTGGAAGACTAAAAGATTAGGAAATCATGTTGCTACATGGAATTCTTAATTCATTTGTTCTATCCAATTTATTAATATACCGTAATAGTGTAATTCGGTCACAGTTTCTTAGCAAGAACAATATGTTAGATAGTTTTCTCATTGTATCACACAACAATTTAATTAAGATCATCGTCTAGAATTAAAACAATTTTCTGTGCACATTCATGTAGGGTTTTAGCCAAAAATGTAGCTAAATATTAAAATGGAAAATTAAAAGTATGTTGGATCTTCCAACACTGGACCAATCATTAATGAATATTAAAAACAGGTCAACAATTTATTTTTTAAAAACATATAACTTAGTTCAAGCACAGCACTAGAGCATGGAGTATGATGCTCTATAAAGTCATACTAAAGTAATTGCACGTTCCAGTCATAAAAGCCAAGGGGTGAAACAAGTAGTGTTTATAGGATATGACCCCATGTCTCAACAGGACCAAAGAATTGAGACTGATGTCTTTGAAGTATCAGCTTCAGAATCAGCTCCCCTCTTTTCATGTTCTTACCAGACCTAAATGTCTCATCACTGATACTAACTCAGTTCCATTCCTTGTTCTGTTTAACATTTGTAAAGCCTTTTTTACCTATTCTGAGACTACTCATTTGCTCCATATCTGCTATCCATGCCTTATCTTGGAAAGGAATCAGGAGACCTTGACTTTAAAGAAAGAAAAGATGTATTTGGCTTCTCTTCTAATGACAACATCCCCACTTCTGAAGTTCCAGTGGAATTTAATTAAAATTGCTGCATTTGTATGGAATTTTTCAACTTGACCCGTATGAACCATCTGTCAAAGCAAAAATCCTTCTAGAGGACCACTTATCACCAGAAGATAAAAATTAGCATGTTGGGGAAAAGTTTTATTTCTCGCAGAACTCAGGAAGAAACTATATCTTCACTTATACTCAGGATGTATGGCATTATCCTACTCCAGGTTTTGATTTGCAGAATCAGTTGCAGCACAGATAAGGGACATTATGGAAGTTTTTTCCATTCCTCAACATAGCAACATGAAATTCAGCAAAGATGTACAGAAGGTCTGTTGCAAATGAAAATAGAAAAATCTGGCTGGATGATATGCTTCCAAAAATGTTTCAATAGAGACTCACTGAACTGCAACAAAAAATGCCCCGAGGCTCTGTCTCATTGGACATAATCTATTCTAGGACTACAAGAATCTTTTTTGCATTAATCATTAAGAGAAGAAGGGTCTCTGCAGGAGCCAGGGCACTAATATAGAAACTAAGACTGGGTGTGAGAATAAAAAAAAAAAAAAAAAGGTCACAATGTATTTAATTTAGAAGAACAGTATTGGAAAAGAGAGTCAGGTGTCACAAAGGTAATAGGACTAAGTGGAGGTGGAGGTCATGGAGATATTGCAGAGAGTCTGAGAGGTAACTTTCTGGTTGAATATCTTCTGTATCAATGCTAGGGGAATTTTTCTTCATCCAAAATCAGGGATAGTGCTCTTTTGAACTATTTNAGAGTATGTTGGAAAAAAACCCTTTAAAACAAAACAAACAAAAAAAGAATAGCATCACAAGTTTGTTTGATGTCATCAATTTATACTATTTTTCTAGTATGCCTTCACAAAGCAGATATTATGCTTTGTGAATTGTGTATTTTTTTTACTTTATTTTCTACATTTTCTACATTTATACTGCTTCACAAAATTAAATTAATTTGATCTTGCTAGTGAGATCCTAAATGATTTCATAAAGAATTTGTCTCTATTCATCTTAAACTAAGCTAATATTTTACTTTCAAATCCATTTTAAACTAAGCTGTATAACTTGGTTTTCTAATTAAGTTTTTATCTACTGCTACTCTGAAGCTTTATTTCAAGAGCTGCTACACAGGGATTAGTAATATCTTTCATCAGGCTGAGCTGGAAACTAACATTTAATTTATTTTAACAGCAAATATCAGCCTTAAACATACCTTTCACTCTCACCTTTAACATTTCTCACTTACCTGTCTTAAAGATTTCTGAGACACCAGCAATAGCCTAAAAAAACCCCAATTTCTTGCTCCCAAACTGCGTGAATTTTGCAGTTTGAATTTCACGGCTACACATGGCACAACAGTCACTTAGAGAAAACAGAAAAACATTCTATTCCAAAAACAATTTTCAGATTTCTACATGCTCTCATATGTCATTCAGAGAGTAACTTTACATCAATTAAAAAGGAATCAGACCTCTAGCATCTTTCTAGGCACAAAAAATCAGATAGCCACCTGATTTATAGACACAGGAGTTTTTGTCTTGGAAGGATGAAGAAGCATTTATTTGATTCGTTATTATGGGTGTGTTGGAGGTTGGTGTGGGTTGTTGGGTTGGTTTCGTTGTGGATTTTTTTCATAGAAGAAACCTAACCTTTATAATTTAGGACAGTTAGGAAAATACCTATACCATAACTTGGAGCTGTTAGCAAGAACTCCCAAGCTCTTGCAACTCATAGTTGAGATCCCAAAAGTTATGTAGACCTAGATCAGAATCTTGTTTATGAACAGAGACATGCCCTATATCTCTGTAAAGCCAAGAATTTATAATTTCTACAATTGAAACAGTTTAACTCAATCTAATGATTAAAGAAACATTATTAGTCTATGTCTAATTATTATTTTAAAAAGAAAAATAATAATGCAATTAAAATTTTCATGTGCATGCTTAGTCTCTACTCCATTTCCTGTTATTACGTTCTCAATTTTTGTGCTCCTCTGGGTCCTAAGACTGGTAGTTTCATTCAGCTGATGGTGGGGAGTTGTTGCAGTGTATGTACTGTCAAAATGCAATGCAAGATGGAAAAGGAAGCAGAATTACCAATTACTGAATCACCTGTATCGTTGAACACTGGGGGTTTGTAATGGTTTGACCCTGGCTGGAGGCCAGACACCCACCAAAGCTGCTCTATCACTCCTTTTTCAGCTGGACGGGGGAGAAAACATATATTGAGAGGCTTAGGAGTTGACATAAGGACCGGGGGGGTTCATTCTGCAATCAGCATCATGGGCAAAACAGACTCAACACAGAATAAAGGAAAGAAAACTGCCTAATTTATTACACTGCACTTCACACCCAGTGACACCAGATTCGGGTAATGAGAAGTGCAGCCAGATCTAAAAGCACCTTCCCCCCGCCTCCCTTCTTAGCAGACTTTTGCTCCCTTCTCCCCCCATCATTGTGGCACCAGGAGGGGCAAGGAATGGGAGAATAAGGGGGTTTGGTCAGTTCCTCACAAGTTGTTTTCCTTCTTAGCTTGGGGGGGTCATTCCTCACATCCTTCCCCTGCTCCAGCATGGGGTCCCACCCCTGTGAAACCGTACTCCATGAATTTCTCCAATGTGAGACCTTTGTGTCTGGGCTTTGCTCATCACCAACTGTATGGATCCCTTCCATGGGTTGCTGACCTTCACTCCTAGACTGCTCCAGCCTGGTACCCCACAGAGTCACAAGTCCCTCAGCAAACCTACTCCAGCGTGGGTCGGCCTCTTTATGTGAAGCACCTCACACCCCGTCCCCCCCACCTCCTTCTTCACCTTGGTGCCTACACAGTTTCTTACATCTTCTCACTCCCTTCCTGCTGGCAAAAAGCAGCTGCTTGCATTTTTTTTTCTCCTAAATGTGACTTCCAGAGGCGCTGTGACCGTCGTTGATGGGCTCAGCCTTGGTCAGCAACAACTCCGGCCTTGAGCTGGGTTGTGTTTGCTCTGTTGGGCCTGCAAAGAGCTTCTGGCTGCTTCTTGAAGAAGTCACCCTGCAGCCCCCCTTCTCCACCAGAACCCAGCCACACAAAGCTACAACAGGGTGGGGAAATCTTATGAAACACAGGATATATCCAGTAATGGCAAACGGAAGATTTAAATGTAACTGCTACTGTCAGGAATTCATCTATTAATACCATTCTGTGCACAACTCCAAACAGACATATTAAAGAAAACAAAACTAAAAACTGAATGAGCATAAAGAGGCTTCCATAGGACAATACATATCTGATGAACTTGACTAATACAGATGGGCTAATAGAGACAATAGGCTTCAATGGTAAAATGTTTTGTTTTGCCACATGACAGGAATAAAACTTTCATGTTGAAGATAACAATGTTAGAGAATTACTACTTTTATTTAATTGTTTGTTAATTTGTTTGTTTTATTTTCTCTCTCCCAGATAAAGTCATGTTCCTTGTTGCCACAAGGCAAAAAATCTTCTGCCTGTTAAAGAAAATGATAGGTCTTGGCAGCATAAGAAAATGATGCCATGCCTTGAGAGCTATGAAAGGGATTTCAACTAGCTACTGCAAAACAGCATTGTTGTAGGATCTTTGTGATTCCTAGCTGCACTGTCCTCTCAAAGTCTCATTACCATAACTAAAACTAGAATTTATTCAGTTCTTCTCAAGTTATTTCAAAGGGGCTTATTATGTGCTTTTCCCCTTGGAGCACTAATTCACCCATTCAGTTCATCAGAGTTGAAACACTGAGAGCACAATTACATACCACCACAAATTGCTTAAGTACTTCTAGAAAAGAGGATGCCCTTTCAATCTGTCTAAAATAACATGGATTGATTAGGGTATCAGATAAGTTCTTAAATATTTATGACAATATTTGTTCTGATATATTACTAAAATGTAAGCAATGAGTTCATTAAGAGATACTATGGCTTACTTACAGGCATGTGGATAATAATTAGCTAAAATATCTTGCCATACTGCTGTTCATAGCTGCACAAAGTAAGTTGAAGCAACATATTAAGCATAATTTAATTAAACAGCCTTATACCAACTGTTTCTCTTAAGTAATAGTTTTCTTCTTAGAAGAGTTCTTTCACCTCATTAAAGACTCTGTTGCCCTTTTGACTAATACAAGCAACTTTCCTTGATATCTGTAGGATTTTATCCACAGGGATCAATTCATTCACCTATATGAAGGATTGTGCTTTACTTACATGATCAAAGCTGTCCCCAGGTACCCTCAAGTGATGCCCAGACCTTTAACTAGCAGTACAGTAAGAACGTGTGTGCTGCTAAATATACACAGACCAAATGCTGTTCAGTCATTAGGGTACTACTCAGCTTTACTGTGAAACTTAGTTTCTCCAAAACAAGTCTGCTATAAGCTTGATGCAGTGCCAGCATGAAATTGCTAGTGTGACTTGGCCTGAGGGCTGAACATTTGTTAACCCTTTCATCTAAAAAGATGAGTATACAAAGTCTGACTTGCAGTTTTAATTGAGGCCCAACAGAAACTAAATATTTGCTGTTTTGTTGATGCAGAAGCTGCACTTTTTCCTATGGACAAGATGAATATGCTACTTACATGCACTGAATGCTGTATGTATTAAGAAGTTTTGGGGTTGCTTCCCCAAGCCTCTTGCCACACAGAATACACTGAAATATTATTAAGTACTTATAGATAATTAATCACTATTGATTAATAAGTAATGATAAGTAATAAGAAAAAAATATATAGAACCTGAAATAGAAAAAGTTGGAGATAGGGAGGGATGCCACTCAGAACAGAAAAAGTGATTGAAGCATTTGACAACAAATCGTTGCTCAAGTATTCCCTCTTTAGATGTCCAAAACAATACATTAGCTTTGTCTACTGGTTTTCACTATAAAGTGAAAGAGTGATGCTTCTTTACGCCAGTTGGCTAGCCAACAGCTATCATTGTTCCACTGCAAATCATTCAAGTGCAAAACACGGCACAGAGCGATGGACTGCCTTAAAGACATTTTATATCTTCTATTTCTGTTTTTCCATGTTTTTAAATACAGGTGGGGAGCAGATAAAGAAAATATATTCTATATCTCTTCCTTCCCAAGTCAGAGGAAGGAATATAGTCTTTTGCTACAATGTTTTTTTAAGAATTTAATTTTTCTCTAATGTGTTTATTCCCATCTTTACTTAGTAGCAAATGTGTTACACTGCTTACTAGTTTTAAACCATAGTACTTTGCCTTTTTAGACGAGAGGCTTGTTAAATTACATTTCAGAAGTGCTAAACCCATTAAGATTTCATCCCAGAATTGTGTTATAGTTTGTTGAGGGGGGGGGTGGTGGTGGTGTGTGTTTCTTTTTAATTATTTATTTTTCTCTCTATTTCTTCTGTTTATATCTAGGCATGTAACAAATCTGTTGCAGTTTAACTTCTGACAGTTCTTGCACAATGTTTTTATATAGTAGCCTAAAATTAATATAATTGACTCAAAAATATTTATTTACAATGTGTCAAATGTTTGATTACAAGTCTCAAACATTTATTGCATTATTTTAAATGCTTACATTTTTCTTTTTTTTCTTTCCTTTTTAGTGCCTTCACTATTTCCTTTTTGTACAGGGTGACTTGGAATAGATTTTATTGATATTTCTTAAAGTTTCACAGACATGCTAGGGACAAGGTTTTCCATGTAAATCCTCCAAACTCCTGGTCATACATCCTTCACCACCTGTCTTCCGAGCCTGCATGGCATTTGGGTATGCAAATGGGAAGATTACAAAGAGCCTGTCACCCAAGACCTGAATCTAGGCAAACAGTACAACAAGGACTCTAGGACACAACATGGCATGTTTTCAATTTTGATCAGTTTATGCATGCCCTTTAAAGAAATTTTCTGTTGGATTTGATTACTGGAGAGCATCATCTAATGTTCTGTTTCTCAAAAGCAGGAAGGTTCAAGATGTTATTATGAAAATAGCTTCCTTCTGCATGTTATTTAATGATCAGAACTATATGAAGCTCTCAAGTTAAACTCATCTCAAAAAAGCATTAGAACTTCTAGTAATGAAAGCACTAGAATTCTTTGTCAGTGCTCCTTCTCCTGTATGCCCACTTTTTATTCATAAGCTGTATCGTGGATATAATGCATTTGGGTTTTTGGGTTTTTTTAAAGGTATTTCATTGGAAAACAAGATAGATCAGATATTTATAACAAGTATATTGTATGTCTGTACATAGACATTGAGAGATGTCTTTAAAAAAAGAAAATAAAACAGATTTCAGTGGATGATTGAGAAACTTTCCTATTGCACTGGTCCGTCAAGAAATATTTGCATTTTGTATAATTAACTGTAACTCAGAAACAGATTTGAGCATTTAATACAGTCTTCATTTGCAGTCTTTGATACAGCTGGACAGATGGAAATATTAAAAAAAAAAAAAAGAAAAGAAAATGCTAATCATGTAGGGTTGTTGGGTTTTTTTTTTTCTCAGATAAGTTCTGTTTATTACCAGAATATTATTATTATTACCAGAACAAGTCTGACTGACATGGTTTTACTTACAGTTCTAAATTTACACTGTACTAAAGTGGACAAGCAATGTAAATAGTTAGAATAAATAATGCACACCTTCCTCGTTGTGTTGCTGCAAGCAAACAATTTAGGTGCTAACATAACTCAGCTTCTAATTCAAGATTGCTTTTCTCTGTTGTCAGGAAATCTTAATGAAAGAGCACTAGAAAAAAAAAATCTGTGCACGTGAATTTGGAGTGCAGACAAGACAATGCACACAATAACCTTCTATTTAAAGAGAGTCATTTATTACTACAGTGCCAAGAAATGCTAAAGAAATCAGACTGGCTGTGGATGCTTTCCATTATTTCTTCTTTCTATCAGACATCTTCTATTAGATTTAATAGAATCTTCCCCAACAACCAATTTACCAACCAGAAAATGGTGTTACAATTTAGTAAGTATTGCTTTTCATCAGTTAACTCTTTTTTTTTTTTTTTTTTTTTTTTTTTTTCNTTTTTTTTTTTTTTTCTTTTTGTACATTATTTTACAGGCCTTAACCACACTTCTATAACGCAAGCTAGAATTCTGTGTAAAAAACCTACCACTTAGTGCTGGTATGGTTGTCTATTCAATAATGGAATAATGTTGCTCTACATTTTTCTGGCTGACTTTTACACTAACATACAGAACCTCTAATTTGTGCACTACACTAGATGGCAAAATGGCTTCATGCAAAGAATCGCCCACTCTGCCACAGGGCTTCATGACAAAATACGGTTTAAGATGCACTATTTTGGGGCCTGCATAGAGCTCTTGTTTCTCTCAGTATCTCTCTAG
>VZTU01023022.1:8488-36801 GCA_013400835.1 Zapornia atra
TTTTTTTTTTTTGTTTTGTTTAGGCAGCCCAAAATTCAGCTCGTGGAGTTGGAAATTCTTCTGCCGAGGCACGGATGAGTGTCAGTTGGGCTTGAACCCTTTCAAAAGGTTCGGTGCTGATTTCTACCTCTCCTGTTGGAATAGGAATGTTTGTAGCTTCCTCACCTCGTTTGGCAAAAACAGAAGTAGGGAAAATGCCAGAGAACATTGGGTTCAGTAAAGCCCAAATTTTCCAATCCTATACAGCTACTGATAAGCTAACCTACTTTTTTTTTTGAGGGGGGTGGGGGATGACCATCAAAATATGCTTGTAGCAACGAGGGTAGAGAATTCTGGAACGCAGCTAAATACCCAGGAATGGTTAGCTGGGGTTGGCCAGACCCTGGGGCTTCTCCTGCCAGCCTGTTCCAACCCAAACATTACTGACCTTTTGGTTCTGTTTTTTCTTTTCCCCCTCCTTTCCTTTTGACTTCATCAGGGTGTGGATCGGGCCCTTTGTGATTTCTGAAGGATGTCTGGCACAGAAGTACCTCCTGAGAAGGAGAAAGGCTCCGAGGGAGGGCTGGGAGCAGGGATGGGACCGGGAGGGACCAGCAGCTCTCCAGACAGTGGCAAATGGATGTTTACAGCTTGGAGTTGTGGGTGGACCACAATACCAATGTGACTTCTTCCTGGTAGCTGCTGGCACAACTCTCTTAGGATAACTGGCAGCCTCTGCATGGCTAGAGCAAGCATACGTGAGAAATGCTGCTTTGAACTGCCTGGATGTTAAAACTTAGTGTGGGGAGGGAGGAGAGCAGTGATGCTTGGGAACTCCCCTTGGATCCTCCAGGAAAAGGGAAGTGGTTGGGCTGGGAGAAGCAAGTTGATGGATCTCAGGGTAAAAGAAGCTTCCTCTACCAAAGGAGCTGCCGAACCTCATGTCTGCAGCTGCTTGATACCAACCATACCGAGCACCGGGGGAAAGCAAGCTGGCAGCAGCTCTGTGTGCTCTGGGTGGGTGTTAGCCCCAGGTGGGTAAATGTGCTTCTGCTGAAGGACTGTCCACCTCCCTGCAAATGTCTGCTGGGTTTTAACTGCTCTGCCTGTTTCCCAGCACTCAGCTCATCTGCTGGTGGCCAGAATATATTGCTTACCTTGGCAACTGTGCTTAATTTGGTGTGTGGATCCAAACACTTGTGGGAAGGGAAGCGGTGCATGCACCCGTGCTGCTCCCTGGCCCATGGCACCTTGGGGCTAACTCCAGTTTAGGGCCCTGTTTTAACGTGGCACAGGTCTCTTCTCCTGCTTGTAAAAGCCACTAAGCTCAAATAGCTCTTTTAATGGTAGGAAGAAAGTGAGTGTTATTGCTTGTAAAGAAGGAAAACTCAAACTTCCATCCTGCTTTTCTAAGGTATCCAAAGTGCCCCACAGCTGCCTGGCCTGCTGGAACTGTCTTTCATGATCTTTTTTTTTTTCCTTTTTTCCACTAAGATAGGACTTAGCTGTCACTTTGTCTTAGAGCTGGTTTTAGTCTGAGCAGAAGCTATTGCTGCCACGTGTTTAGTGACACTAGTTTTGAATGCTGTAAGCATCATCTGCAGGGCCAGAATCAGGGTCCAGCTGTGCTTACAGAAACATCCTAGGTTCAGGCTCTCAGCTCCAGTCTCCTTCAACATTTGCTTGTTCTTTAGATCTCTCCTAAATCAGCTCGGTGTCACAGCCTTGCAGCTTTTCAGCTAACCAGCTGAAAGAGCACCTAGGAAAGGAATTTTGTGCCAAGTAGGTCAGACTCCAAGGATGCAGCACAGGCTGCTGCATTTTGCAAGGACACGTTGTTCTCTCCTTCTCGTGTGCATATCTAACTGCTCGCAGCTTGATGCCCAGAATGTAGAGCTCCAGCTTGACAAGTAGTGATGGTGGGTGGAGAAACTACCTTCCCTCCATGCCTCGTCCCAGTCGCTGCCCTTGGAGCCCAGCATCCCAGCTGAGGCATCGCACTGGGAGCATCCAAATCAAGCATGCCATCCTTTCTGCCAGCCCAGCTATCAGGCTGGCAGCACCTGAGAGCAGCAGGAGGGAATGACTTTACTTGCATCAGTAAATCATTACAAACTTTATCTGTCAGGGCTCTCTTCTGCCAGCGCTGCTTGCAGTGACTGCTCTCTCTTTGTAGGGCTCAAGACCAGGAGGTAACATTAGCTCTGTGGTTGTGGTGCTCAGGACAGACAGAGGTCCTGGTCACTAAATGTCACAGACTTTAAAAAACATTTAAACAAAACTATAGATCCTGGTCCTGTTAATGAGACAATGTCTTGGGTAAAATTCTGCAGGATATTGTTCCGTCATCCAGGGACATTGGAGATTCCTGAACCCTACCAGTAGCCTCAATGAGTTGCCTGTTGATATTAATCATAAGAAATGAAAGCAATCTGCAGTCAAACATGCTGCAGACAAAACTGGTTTAGGGGCACAAAGCAAGCGGTGAGCTGCCCCTCATGCTACCAGCAGCCCTGAAGGGATGAGTTGTGGAAGTATGAACCTCTTCCTCTGCCTGGTTTGGAAATTTCCCTTTGCCAGCATTAAGCCAAATGAAATGATGCTCCTCAAGCAAAGCCATTTTCACAGAAGTGAGAGGAAGGGCTGAGCCAGACAAACTGCCTGCAAATACAAGTAAGCCAGAAACGCACATGTTTTGGAAGAGGTGAGGGGGGAAAAAATATATGTATATATTTAAAATATAGAAGCACTCAAACACTTTAAGCTGTTTGTGAATCCAGTAGTTTGATTGCATAGCACTTTAAGGTTACTTTGAGTCCTAAAGTCAGGGTCAGTCTGGAGGCAGAGACACCATAAGGTCTGAAGACATGAGGAGGGACAGGCAGCACAGGTTATGTGAGAGCCTGGCTGTGTCGGGATGCTGCTGCACTTCACATCCACAAGCATGGAACATGCAGTAGCAGTGCTGGCAGAGCCAGGCTGTTGGTACTCACACTCCTTGGGGTCGATCTGGGCTGCAGGGTTTGGTTTCTGTTTTGATATTAATCATAAGAAAACTAAAATACATCAGGAGTTTTTCTGAGGGTTTTTTTGCTGTTGACCGAGCTGGAAGCAGAATGGGATCCTGAAATTAAACCTGAAGTGATGCTCATATTAGGAGCTTTTCTTACTTACCCAGGAAAACGTTTCTGCTTTGATATAGATTACAAGAGCTTTTACTGAGGGTTGAGTGCTGCTCCGAAGAGAAGGGAGGTGCGTTTATACCGATTTTATCTGGAAGCACTGATTGTTGTGTGTAAATTATGGCAAGCAGGAGATTTAGCACCACAGTGCTGTTCAGCGATCCCAGCCCTGGCTCTACAGTGCAACTGCTGTGCTGCAAGCCTTAAAACTGGCTCTAAAGCAAAGACTATGAGGGTGTCTTTTTTATTTTAAACCTAGCAAGCTTGCCCTTTGAAGCAAGCCTCTGCACACAGGCACTGGGAAGTCTTTTACTGGGAACTGTCTAATCAATCACTCCATTCTGTTATCTGGGGCTTTGGGGGACTCTGTGTGTGTGTGTGTGTTGGGGAAACGATGATTTCACAAAAGCTTTAAATAAAAATCACAGCAACTGATGTGAGTTACCTCTGCCAGCCAGGGCCCATTAACTCAGCCGCTCGCAACCCGGTGCCTGAGTTGGTAGGGCCCTAAAATAAAACTTCCCTGTCTCAGCAGGATGCTCTGAGGTTTGTTTGATAAAACAAGCCCTTTCACATCCTATTCTGTGCCTGCTACGAATGAGTATCGCAAATACAATTGCAGTGCTCTTCAGCAACACAGCCCCGGCATAGGCAATTATTTGACAAGGTCCACCCAAAAACTGTCCCCCTAACTGAAAGTGTTTCCGAATTTCAGCTGCTGGCAAACCTCCTGGTTTTAAGAAAAAGGTCTTTTTTGTTTATACCAAGGTCAGTAGTAGTAGCAGCTGAACATGAGCTGCAAGAACCGGCGTGATCAGTCAAGTTTTGCTTTCGGTGGTTTGTGATTTGTTCAGCAAGACCAGGTCTAATTAAGACCTCACTCTGCACTAAGAAATTAACTGTATTTAAATCCAGGGGTTTACACAGGTGTAAAAATACTGTAGGAAGATTAGAAATGGGGAATCTTGGTTTGCTGAGAGCTTTTCTCAATTCCTTTCTATCAGCTATAAGAAAAGTCCTTTGGAAGTCTGTTTTTATGGTGCATGTTGCTCTCAGACTTTGATGTTTGAATGAGGAAAATATGTGTTCCAGTGTTTCAAATTATTTATATTTCACCCACTGCTGAAGTGAGGTTGTTTCCTTAGACATTCAGCAATCTCATGTGAGGAACAAAACTGATTTATGACATGCTGGTTATTATCTTACAAGATTTTGGACTTTTATATATCTTAGAGATTTAGGAATATTAAAAAAAAAAACCCAACCCAAAAAAAGATTGAAGGAAACCTCTTGCAAGGATCATTTATTCAGAACCCCCCCCAGGTATGTAATTCATTTAGTACCAAATACGTATAAAACAGATGTCTGTGTATAAAGTGAGCCTATTTTCCTAGACTGTCAGATAAGCAGAGACAGAGATTCATAATTTATCTTGCTGATTTAGAGTGTTTCTGAACAAGGACTCAGAGCATAAAATCATCAGGCAGAACAGCTCCAGGAGAGCCAGGCAGGGAGGGGGGAATGTTTTGTTGTGATTTTATTTTTGATTATGTTTATTGCCAGGGGTAATAAGAGGGTGGATGTTGTTAGCACAAACCATTTGCTGTTATTCCTTGTTAGTAATGAACAAGGGGTTCCCTGTGCTTCCCATAAACACGAGCAGTGGTTTGTACCACCCAAACAGGCACTTGGGCTGCAGAATTGCTTTCTACCTCATGGGACTGCTCCTGGGGTTTGTTGTTTTTTTTTCTGGTCACCTTCAGGACTCTAAACACCAGAGGAGAGCACCAAACTTTTCTTTCTTTCACCACTTTGTTCTTTTTAAACTGATGCTTTTCCCTTGCTCAAGCTGTGCCTTGCATCAGGGAGCAGACCTGAGGCAGTACCAAACTTCAAGCACATCCCTGGTGAATCTCTCTTCATTGGACACAATCTGTGGTGTTAAAATTCACTTCTGTGGTGTTAAAATTCACTTCTACCAATGGGCTGTTGAAATCCAGACGTCACTTTTTAGTATGGCTTGCTTTTTCACACGAAGAAAGCCTCATACTCCCTTCCCACCATCACCAACCCACCCCAATTTCTGGAAAGATTTAATGAATTGACAACATAACACCACACAGTGTTATGCCAAGCAGGATCTGGCAGTCTCTTCTTGTGTCCTCTAAGAATAATTTAGTCATTTTAACTCTGACCTCATAGGCTGTGTTATCCCCTTTCCTCATACTGGCACCTGAGCATCTTCTGTAGGTCGGTACTTCTGTAGTCTTAGGACTCTTTTGAGTTTGGGGTGACCTGGTATTGGGAGGCACCAGCTGAAGGGAAAAGATAAAATTGTTCAAAGCCCCTGCAAAGCTTTGAGTCCTACATCCAGCCCCAAACTCTTCTTGCCCAAATGGCTTTTGCTTGAAAAGGGGCAGGTGTCATCTTTTGGGTGGTGTTTTACTTCTCCCTGGAAAAACTGGTCAGAAGGACCTGTTGAAAATCCCTCCATCTCTTCACAGTTTAGATTTGGGGAGAAGGAGATGTGCACTTACTCCTGAATAATGCAAAACCTGAGCAAAACTGCAGCCTTGGTTTAAAATTCTTTTCCTCCAGAGCAGAGTCAGCATGGGGAGCTGCTGCAGACGTCCTTGTTTGGGACAGCTCAGCAAGGGGAAAAGCTTTCTGGCACTGACACGAGCTCTGTGGCCAGCAGAAGTGACACCTGAGTTTACAGGCTGCAGGGATCGATACATTTCTCCCTTAATGAGTTTTGTCAGTTCTGTATTTTTGTTAAAGGTCTTGTGTGTGACTGGCAGGTGAAGCCAGGTAGAGATTGATGATGGGGAGGGGGGGGCGTGGGGGTGAAATGAGGAGAAGAGCGAGGAGAAAATGTCCCTGATGTGAAGTTCTTGGCTGCAGTTAAAACCGCTCTGGGTTGGGCTTTGTGGGTTGGCTTTTGTTGTGGTTTGGGTTTTTTTTTCCTGATAGAAGGGAAATATGGATGTTTTGTCACAAAACTACTCTGCAGAAAATTTCAGCATCTCATTTTTTTAGAAGTTCTCTGAGCTGTTCCAATTCCATGTGCACACAAACATAAGCCATGAGGAATGGAGGGGGGTGAGGGGATGGGGGTTACCCAGCAAAGAAATTTGTGGTTCTCTCCTCTTTGCATCTTGTGCTGTGACTTTCTGGGAACCTGAGGCTTTCCCAGGGTTATTGCAGAGAAGGGGCAGATGGGAGCCGTGCTGCCCCAGGAGCAATGCAACCCTGATGATGGGGTTCCTGGCCCTGGCTGGTAGATGAGCAAATTGTTTCACATTGAGGTTGAACAGCAGCAGGTGAATAGTGTAGTCCGCTTTCTGGATGAGTCTGAGATGGGCAGAGAACTGCACTGCCTGGCCCCTAAGTAATGAAGAGGATGGAGAAACCTGGGTTTCCCATGGACAGCAGGAGTTAAAGCTGAGAGGAGACCTTTGTCATCTCTGTGGGGCTGGATCCTGGCAGGCTGCATCAGCGCCTGCAGCTTGAGGGGTCTGCAGGCTTGGCAAGAAGAATGAGCACAGTGTTCCCAGATTTCCATGGTGAAAACGTGGGAGGTAAAAGCTGCAGGAGAAATTTTGGGACAGAGGTAGCAATGTCGGCCTTGCAAAGGCAGCAGCAGCGTAAACCCCATCAGGGTCTGCAGAGGGGACAGTGTGGAGACCTTACAGCCTGGTGCTGTGAAGCGTGGGTTGCTGGGAGAGAGCATGCTTTTGGGTGCTGGGCTTGGGAGAGTCACCCATGTGGCCCTGAGGGGTCGTGCAGAAGGTAAGCACCAGCCCCAGGCATGGCACAGAGACATCCATTCCCTTGCGCTGAGCAAATGCTGTGGGATCAGCCCGCAGCCTCCCCGCAGGGCAAACCCAGGGGAGCATCACCCTATAGAGAGAGTCTTCCTCTCACCCACTGGTTTCCTGTGCCTTTCCTCAGCTCCCATCTCCTTCCTCCACCGCTCTCAACTCTTCCACGATCTTTGATGCACAAAATCAGGGTGAGGCATCCCTTTTCTTTCAGGATGCTCCCTACATTACCTTCCCAGCTGTATCGACAACTGCTCAAGCCTGTACCCTTCCAAAAAAGCAGGAGCCCAAACTTTGCTCCCATCCTTCTCGCAGCTGTGGCTGCTCCTGAGGCCCTCCAGCCACCCAGAGACATAAAAGATGCATTTGCAGATTTTGAAAATTAAAACCATCTATACAGCCAGTGGGGAGGGATCAGCTTATTTGGTTGCTTAATGAAATATAAAGATTATTTTAACCAGTGTAAGCACTATTCGACAGCTTGTGAAACACAGTGGTGGCTTGATGAATGGCTTTCTCCATTTAAAAAAAAAAACAACCCTAAAATTGCTGCATGATGTCTTTTAAATATTTAATTTATTGGGGTTGGAGCGTGCTCGGAGCTGACAGATAAACAGGAGCTGTTTATGGTCTCAGTTAACTTTGCTTATTAGGCTGAACAGTCTCGCTCTGTAAATGCAGGATATCTTATTTCCCCTCATTTTTTTACACTGAATCTGGGATGATACATTTGCTGCACAAGTGGGTAGGAAGTTCTGCCCCTTGTCTGCACCACAGCATGCCAGGCCCTTGCCACTAAAGCTGTGATGGGTATTGACCCCCATCGTGAGCCCATCATTACGAGGTCCCCTGCTTTATTTTTACTAATTTTTAATTCATCTGATTTCTTCTAGGCTGCCCAGAAGGCTTTGTCCAGACACACATGTGCACATAAAAGCATCTTTTAACAATCAAATAAACTGAAATTAAACTGAAATCTTCCTGGAGCAGTGGAAATACTGGACTCCAGACACAACATCATTGGCAGTGTCCTCAGAAGACTGTATGCTATGGGAAAATTCCCCTTCTCTCTCTTTTTTTTCCCTGAATGTGCCAGCTTGGTATGCAACCAACGGCATGCAGGGGGGATTTAGGAAGAAACAGGCATTTCTGTGAGTTGGGGAGTCCCTCTTGGCCTCGTGTATCTCCTGGCAAGGCTGAGCCCCTGTGTGGATTCTCCAGTGTCTATTAAGGATGAAGGTCTGGCAGCAGCCCAGGGCAGTTAATAGGTTCTGTGTCCTCAAATGGTTTTCATGAAACACGCAGGAATTTAATAAGCTTTGAGACCTCCATCCTGCCAGCCAAAGCTGGTGGAACCGGCCAGCTGGTTCCCAAGTTAAGGAGTGGGAAGGGTGGAGGCAAAATGAAGTTGCAAACCTCTGTTTCCCTGCCTGCATCAGCCAGAAAAGCCAGTCCTGTTGCTGAACTGTGCAAACAAAGCAGTGATTGACTCTTGGGCTGGCCGTGGCAGCTCTTGCTGCTGATGGGGACTGGCTGAGATCTGCTGCCCACCAGGGCAGCTTGGTGTGTGCTCTGCCGCAGCCCGGAGTGGGATGATGCTCTTTGGCAGCAAGCCATGCTGAGGATGGAGTGAGGCTGCTGCTGACACCACCAAAACCCTCCAGGGAAGTGTCAGGGTTGGAGACCTGCAGGTCTTCCCCAGGTGATGGGACATGTCTCCCATGGCCATGTGAATGGCACATGTCCCTGGGACGAGATCCCGTCTCGCAGCACATGCCACAAGCAGCAAAGCTTTGGCTTTCTCTCCTGTTAGAGTAAATAAACCTTGAGAGAGGATAGATTAAAGTCATTACTTTGGTTTGGGGGTGGCTTTGCTTTTCTAAAAGCTGGGGTAAATTTTGAAATGAGGCATTTTGGAAGAGAATTCAAAATTAATTGCCTGGATGCCATTAAAAAGAACAGATCTGATTTTTTCCCTGCTCTGCAGAACTAGCTACAAAATACATCTCAGGCAGCCTACAATGCATTCTTTGATAAATCAACTGTTTTTATACAAACTCTCTGCCTGTACTGTGAAGTAGGAAGTAGCTGGGTTTCTTTTCTTACACTCTTATATAGTATATGAGGAAAGGATGTGACCAGTAACATTCTCTGTGGGCCATAAGGCTGTAGCTGGCATTGTGCAGGGTGAGGTGGGATGTGGGTGCCTTCCGACTGCAGGTATTCTAGGATTCTGCATAGGTGCTGGACAGCCACCAAGCTTTTATTTTTTAGTCTAAAAATAAAGATTTGGTGAGTGAATCTAGAGTGGGTGAACTGGGGGGGGGCAGAGCAGGTGAAGGTGGCATCAGAGTGCGTATCAGATCTTCGTGGTGTAACCATGCCTGAATCTGTCACCCTCCACCAATGCTCTTGGCATTGATGATGTGGTAGCAGACCAGAAGGGACTCAGGGAAACAGGAATGAGACTGTTATATTGCAAAATTACTGATTTATAGGTATTGTAACCTCTTTGAGAAGATAATTCTAAAGGCAGCACTCACAGTTACGACACACCATCACATCCAAGAAATCTTCCTGGAGTAATGAGGACCTCCCTGAGCTAATGTCAGGGTGTTTGGCCCAACTCCACTTGTGTGGCTTCCCTCCTCTGTTCCTGGGCACCACAATGGTGCTTGTGAGGGTGAAGCCAGAAGATGCCCCAGGTCATTGCTAGACCTTACAACACAATTCAACTCCTTTTTGCAGGAAGTACAGCTTGGCCTCTGGGTGTTAAACAAGGTCTCTCTGTGTTTGTGCTTCCTGCATCAAGGAGGTTTGGGAGAGAAGGGAAATTCAGGTGGTTAGTGGGACAAGTTCATTTCCATTCCTCTCTCTACCCAGTCTGGCCTCCATGGTAGAGACCCTCTATGGGCAGCAATGAAGATCTTGCCTCAGTACAGAAAAAACAACAGATAATTTTTAATGCAAACTTTTGCTGTTCACTTTACCAGGTTTCTCCTAAACTCATAGGAGTTAAACCACCTCCCTGCAGTGACCAGAATCATGTTCTAAGAGCTTTCCTAGATAACCTGTCTGCTTTCCATAAGTTAGTCCAGCTGGACCTCTTCCTCTGAAGGCTCTGACTTTCCAGACAATGACTTGCTGCTGTAAATGATGGGGTTTTTTAATTTTGTTTTGTGGCAAATGTTTCATGGCTTCCTTTCTGATGTCTCACAAGCTGGAGAAAGGGCATCCTGGAGGGCCTCAGTCATTTGTAACAGGGACGAATGAAGCATCACTCAGCTGCTGAGATCAATATTAGCTTAGTTTTACAGATGGTCCGTAAGGAAAAACAGCTTGAAATTCCATGCAGAGCCCAAAGTAGGAAAAAAAGTGTTCGTTTTCTGAAATAATTTCCTTGCTACTGAGCTATGAAGTGTTGGTATTTACTGCAAATCCTGATTCCCTCTCTAGCCATAACATTTTTGGTCCTATTACAGTGCAGATTTATTTTCTATTATGTGACATGTGTTTTAGGGTTTTTTTGGGGTGGTTGTTTTTTGTGTGTGTGTATAATTTGTGTTTTGTTTAGAGCAACCTTAAGAAAAATTAATAGAAACAAATTATACATGAGTGGGTTTGGATAGGAAAGGTTACTTGACAATACATCAATTGGATTATGGAGTAGACCACTGTAAGTAATGATGGGATAGAGCTAGGTGGGTTCATTAGAAGTAACAATACTATATTTTATTATGGTATGTGAAAAGCAATCCTTTCTCATTGTTCAGCACATCATAAGTGGGATATAGTCAGATGCTGATCTCTGAGCTTGGAAGCCAGACTGGTGACTCTGGTGCTTTAGGAGGTACTTTGATGGCTATCCCAGAACCCGTTGGGTTGTTGGAACATCTGGGGAGGTTGGAAGTGAGCCTTGCATGCAGCAGTTTGGGTTGGGCATGCCCAAAGCCCTCCTGAGATACCAGGACGCTGGAATTGCACTTTCCTAAGCACGTGTCTGCTCTGGCTGCTGTCTTCCAGGTTTATGTCGCCATGCAGCACTATGGAGTGAATGGTTACTCCCTCCACGCCATGAATTCCCTGAGTGCCATGTACAACCTGCATCAGCAGGCAGCCCAGCAAGCCCAGCACGCCCCCGACTACAGGCCCTCCGTGCACGCCCTCACCCTGGCAGAGAGACTGGCTGGTAAGAACAACTCATGGCTTTCATTTATTTTTTCCCCATTTCCCTGGAGAAATAACCCACCCTGGTTGCTCACCCTGAGTGAAACTCTCCTTCAGGAGCTGGAGTGTGGCTCAGCCAACTGGTGTGGTGTGGTCCCCAGCCCCGGACATGTGGCCAGGCTCTGCAGGTGACACGTGCTGTCCGGAGTTTGCTGCCAGCAAACCGGCTGCCCCTTGCTGCAGGCTGGCCTCTGATGGCTGAGGGACCAGGGGGTGAGGAGGGACACAGCCCCACTGGACAGGAGTGGAAAGAGAGAATTAGAGAGACACTTTAATGTATTTTAATGGGTGAACAAAAAATAGCAGAAAATTCTACTTTCTTGACAGTAAACAGCAGCGTGCATATGAGCACACAGTGAATTGGATGCTCCCACCAAGGGGCCCAGGACTTATATCGTCAAACAGCCCAGACCATAGTGTGTTATTCCATGTTGCCCCTTCTTGCAACAGTTTTCCATTTCTTGTCCTGCCAAATGCTGTTTCTCTCTGAAAAATTATCTTCTTTTCGATCTTCTTTGCATGCCACCTTGACCTGGGCATCCTAATTCTTGTAGGTCCTGCTGGGTCCTTCTGTTGCTTTAGTATTTTGCCTTTTGTAAAAGACATTTTTAGGCTGGAAGAAACTCACATGTGACTCTACCCTGAGAGCTTTATTTGTACAGCATTCATGATGGTGGGACAGGAGCTGCTGCTCCAGACTTTTTTCCTATGCTCAAGCATGAGTGTAACAGCACTATATTGATACAGTCACTAGAGGAAAGTAAAAAGTCCAGATAGTATTTCTGATTTGGTAAGGGGGATTATTCAAAAATAGTTGATGGAGACCTGAGAATAATTGATATGGTAGGGAAAATATATCTGCACTACATTTCAGCCTAGAACAAAAGACCCAGACCTAGGTGCGATTATCAAACGGTCAAGAGCTGCAATGTCACCATTGCAGTCAGGGCTTACATACAGTGTGGGTAACCAGACCTGACAACCAGCATATTGAAGCCAAAATAAAAAAAAATACTGTGGATGTGATTTTAGAGCCCTTCCCAGAACGGAATGATCTCCCCTGCCTGCCTGAACATTACAGATCTAGTTTAAGATAGCTTTCTAGCTGTCTGATATTAAGGGAGGGGGGAAATGGAGTAGGTGGAAGACTTTATCTAGCCAGACAACTTTTACTGGGCTAAATTTAAGAGGCATGGGCTTATGTCAAAGTAAGGATGCAGAAGTTTCAAGACAATCCTCGTAGGTAGGTGGTTCAAGAAGGCAAAGATAAGGTAAAGGTCTTGGGCTCTTTGGATCCATGAACCACAAGTGACTCAAGTCTTCATGCCAGCAGTGTCCTTTATCCATCTGCTAGCAGTGACCTCCTTAACATGGTTCCTCAGACCACTCACTGTGACCTGTGGGATCTCTGGATGGTTGTAGGGCAGAGCTAGGAGTCATTGTCCTCATCAAAATGGAGCTAAAGTGGGATCGGATCGAGGACACCTGGAATCTAATCCTGGGTCTCCTGCTGGGCTGCAGAGCGATGACAGGTGGGCACTTTCCTTGTTCTGCTTGCCCTTCCCCTCCTTCCCTCACCCTGGCAGACTGTAGGTGCAATGTACCTTCCAGACCCTGGGTGTCAAGGTACCCCTTTCCTAGATACAAGTATCTCTTTCAAGAGTTTTGTGATCACCTGTATCTTTTACAGTAGAGCACAGAGGACTTAATGTCTTTGACCCTAATTAAGGTAAAAGCAGAGGGAGATTAAAAAATAGAATAAAAAGAAAGCTATTCTCATATTCTTGACTGGGAAATTGAATTGGTTTTCTGACCTCTTATCTTTAAAATGAATAACCCACCTTGAAAGACTTTCCAAATTAAATCCCACAATTCCCTTGTCTGCTTATCATTGGCAGGGTAGGCTTTACGTACCTACAAGCTGGTTCCTTTGCAGTTGCTTCACATTCTGTTATTTCTGAATATCTTTCAGTGCAGGGTTATAGATCTCGTTTGCCTTCCAGGGACAGCCAGAATAAAGCAGCACAAAAGCAAATGACCTTAAGTCAGAAAACAGAGGTTTCTGATTGTAACTGCAAAGCCTCACCTGCAATTTATATTCTTCTACTTGCACGAAGCCTGAAAACATAGTTAAAACATTAAAATAATTGCTGGCTGGCTCTTGTTGGAGTGGCCAAACTTAATGCAAGAGCTGCTGCCTCTGGGGAGCTGGTAGGTCTAACCTCTGTTCTCGAAATTTGGGAGCATTCCAGCCTGTAGGTAGGGTGTTTAACCAGTGTCCTTTCTCCTGATCCCTTGTACTTGAAACACAAATGTTAGCTTCGTAAAATGTTTCAGGGTAGCTTCAAGTTTCTTGCCCTGGAACATCCTTTCTCCTTGCCTGGCTGCCTTGTGAGCTCTGATTGCTTCAAGGACGGTGTCCTTGCCTTCAAAGCAGCAGCTATTACCAGTGTTTTGACTCCCCAGAGGGCTCTGATACCTCAAAGACAGAAGCCTCCTGCATGCAACCAACACTATACTGTATTTGGTCAAAGACCTTTAGCCTGATCACATCTGTTCCAGGTTGCCAAAACCACGTGGCCTTGGCAGTTGCCCAGAAAGGCGTTGTGAATGCTGACCTAGAATGAAACAGCTGGAAGGTTGGAGGAGGAATGTTTCAGTGGTGCAAAGCTGATTTGCCACGCTTGTTAGCTGACATTTTTGGAACCTGGCTGCGTGGTTCCAGGGCTGGCCTGCCAGCAGGTTTTGGTTTATTGTTTACATTCATGCCACGATGCTTGTGACAAACATGCAAATAAACAGCAGCCAGAGCCTTCATCTGGCTCCGCGCGGTGACAACGCTGACTTTTCTCCCTGTTAGATTGTTTTCTGGCATGTTCATTCCTCTCTTCTACTGGAAGTCACATTCTTAACTAAATTAAAAATGATACCAGACACTGCTCTTTCTGCATTTCCTCTTGGAGAGCAAACCTCTCGCCAGGCTATTTCATTCCAGTGCTGTAGCACAGCGTGTCCCAGCTTGCATAATAAGGGGTGTTGGGTTTTTTCTTTTCATTATAAAATAAGTGGGTTTTTTCACTGATTTCAGATCTTTCTATTCTCACTAACTGTTGTGCAATAATAAGGCCTCTGGTAAAATAATAATAAGCCCTTTACTCCGTTCCTCAGATTTTCCCGTCTGAATTTCTTCTCTGCCATCAATTTTGCAAGCATAGTTTGCAAATTCAGACCTTCTGAGTAGCTCCTCTACTGAGCAGAGCTCAGCACACGAGCTCTGGGCTTGCAATCAGTGGGGCTGGACTTGGTTCCTGGCTGATGTTTCCACCCCAGATGCTGGAGAGAGTCCACACTCAGTAAAGCACGTGCTTTCAAGCTCAACACGCATAAGCACAAGAGCTTAAGTACTTTCCTGAACCGGAGCCCAGAACAGCTCTCCAATACAATGCCTTGAAAACTACAGCGAGCTACATACGAGGCACTAAAGAAGAGCCAGCTCAGCCTGGTTTCTGGGAAGATGCATGTCTTCTAAGGCAGGTGCAGCCAACTAAATGAGTTAGTGGCAGCTCTGTTGGAGTTTCATGGACCCTTCCCACTGATCAGCCGCATCATAGCAGTGTTGAAGCCTATCAAAGCTCTGGCCTTGGCTTCAAGAACATGGCACATAATATTGGACCCCTCTCCTGATTACAAGGGTGAATGTGGCGACTGGCAGAGAGCAACACGCAATTCGATATGAATTTTAGGTGAAGCCATTTTATTTTATGACATCTTTGCAAAACAGCTTTAAATAAAATAGAAAGGAATCAAGACCAGGCGCCAAGTGGGGATGGCACATCGTTTCCCCTGCCCACAGGCTTTCCCAACATTAGGAGACAGCCTGGCTTTATGGCGACCAGCAGAGAGCAACACACAATTCGATATGAATTTTAGGTGAAGCCATTTTATTAGGTGGAATCACACAGATTCTATACCTTTGTTACTGCAAACGTGGCAAGCTAAAAAACTGCTAATGGGTTACACACACTGTTCACACCATATTGATTAGTTAGTGATTATAATGAGTTCTGATAAACCTATCTTATAGCTAAATAGTGTTAGTTTACCTTTAGTACCTAAAAACATCCGCACACCTGCTGTTTTTGACCATCTTATTATGGTTGGTTCTTAACCTGTTCCATTACTCCCAAATACCTTCCCATAGCTGCTTCTTGGTTTAGGGCAGCCTTGTACCCCTATCAACAAGGCCGCTGTGTTTTGAGAATGTGATTATTAGGATCCTCTCTGCATGAGTAACTTCCTGTCTCATGGGAACAGAAGAATATTGTCAGGGCCTAAATCTTGGGAGAAGAGAGCTAGGCCGCCGGCAGGCCTGCTGTCTGCCCCGACAGGTGAATCTCCCCACCTTGTTTTTACTTGCGTTTCTTAATGAAAGAGGTTTATACCACATGAGGGTCTGGGCATCTGCATGTCCTGCCCAACTGATGTTTCCATAGATTGGCTTATTTCATCCAAACTTAGCATTAGAATCTCAATGTTTTCCACCACTGTCAAAGGAAGAGCTTCACTCTGCAGAACAGGCTTTCTAGTCAGGGGTTTTATCTCTTTGGATGCCTCAACTAACCAGTAAAATGTGTGTGTTTGTCTTATTTGATCTAGAGCCATGAAAAAAAGAATTTCTGTAGGTCTGTCGGGTGTTAGCAAGTGCTTTGTTCGCCTGTCAGCATACAAATTCCAATAATTAAATTGGCCACTTTTCTTGTCTTCCAACGGCTGTACATTTCAAGACATCATTTTGGAGGCACGTTATGGATCCCAGCATCGCAAACAAAGACGAAGTCGTACGGCCTTCACCGCCCAGCAGCTGGAGGCACTGGAGAAGACCTTCCAGAAGACTCACTACCCAGATGTGGTGATGAGAGAGCGGCTGGCTATGTGCACAAACCTACCTGAAGCCAGAGTCCAGGTACTGAGATTTTGTGGGTTTGTGAATGGGGATGTGTAAAAGAATATAGTGGGGTTCCCAGAGGTTTGACAGCTCCCTTGACCTTTCAGGATTCTTCCAGGGTAACCAAAGATCTTGGGGCAGTAAAGTTGTCAAAGGCAGGGGTGGTGGTGGAATAAAATCATCTGAAGTCACACATCTGCTAAAGAATTTCTTAATCCACTTGCACATTTTTTAAATTTAGGATTATCTGAAGCGTACACTGGTTTTCATTTGTTCTTTCACATTTCTTTGGGGGAAACTTTAAAAACATCAGCAGAAGTCTATTTATTTATTTATTTATTTGCAAGGCTTTTCTGGCTTTCTCAGAAGAGTAGAAACCCAAGTAATTCCAGCTGCTCTTTTCCACCAGTGTCAATATTTGTAACATCTCAGGCCAAGGTTTGGTTTGGGTTTTTTTGTTGGCAACTAGCACAACATGCTCCATAACCTGCTGTTAGGGAGGTTCTTGTATTGCTGGGCTTTGAAAGACTAAATAGTAAGTTCTTCAGTGTAAAGTGGATAAGTAGTAGAAAAAAACAGTCCTTTTATATAAGTGTCAAGACATTTTGATCTTCAAAATTTCTGTTTCCTCATCTAACTAAGCAAACAATACTAACAAGATTTGCAAATATAATTCTTCCTATCCACATCTACTGATTTAGGTTAAAAAAATACAGATTCTCTCCTCCTTCCCTGAGTTTAGTACCCAGGTGACAGCCAACACCTGTAATAGCTTGTTTTTGGTGTTGCAGCCATTGTTTTGGTACACTTATTACCGAATGGTTTTAGAAACTAACATAGCACTGGTAGTGTAAGCTGATGTAATGTCACCAGAAAGAGCTATAAGACATTCTGGCTGGACTAGATTTAGAAAAACTAACCAATTTAGAAACAAACAAACCACCCAAAAAACCCCACCCCAGTGGAGTGGCTTAAAGAATCAACATGAAGACTGGACATTTTAAAAATTATATATGTTGTGCTATTTGTAGACACACTGAAAAATGGGTAGAGGTCTAAGCATCAAAGTGGAATGACGTTTGGGCACAGCAGGTTTGCAGTATCTCACTACTTGGGGTTCCCCTGAAGCTCCCAGGTTGAGTGATGCTGAATTTGGAACTGAGCAGGATTTTCACCAGTTGTCCTCTTTGCTGTTTGTGGCATTGAAGGTTTGGTTCAAGAACCGGAGGGCCAAATTCCGGAAGAAGCAGCGTAGCCTGCAGAAGGAGCAACTGCAGAAGCAAAAGGACTGTGAAGGAAGCCACAGCGAGGGAAAGATGGAGCCACCTGTGCTGGAAACCCAGGCCACTACCCCAGACACTGAGAAGGTCCAGAGCCTGCCAAATGAGGTAGGCACGGACCTCAACCTAACCCTGTCAGAGCAGTCGGCCAGCGAGTCTGCACCCGAGGACCAGACTGACAGAGAGGAGGAGTTTAAGAGCACCTTGGATGAGGCTAAAGTGGACAAAAGCCCTGGTGTGGACAGCAAGGCTTTGAACTGCAAGAGAGCAAGCCCAAAAGCAGGTGAGGGGCAGCATCTTGATGTGGGTTGATGTCAGGACCTGGCGTACCAAGCGGGATGCTGGTGGTTGGGCATAATTCCCCTATTCCCTATGGCTTGGGTACTTGCAGGTAGGCTGCCCAGAGTTGTCATCTTGTCCCCAGCACTAAACAGGACCCCCAAAGGGCACTATGTCTATTGTAACAGGAGCACAGAAAAAGCAAAATCTGAGGTTAGAGCTTGGGAAGAACAGTGCCCAGCAGCAGCAGAAAAGCCATAGGAAAGAGGTCAGCTCCGTTTCTAGGAATTAAGATAAGTATGGAGCAGACGTGTGCTTAGCCCTCTTGAGCTGACACAACCCCTCTCTTCCACCCTCCCGATGCAAGAGAGAAGCCCATGCTGCAGTCCGAACCCTACTGGGGTGTGGATCAGCACCTGCATCCAGCATGTAGAAATAACCCCCATCCCCTCTGTCTCCTGCTACAGAGTCCCCTATCAGCGCGACTGTGACACCTTCGTCTAGCAGCGGCCTGGCTCAGACTCACTCCTACTCCTCCTCGCCCCTGAGCCTCTTCCGCCTGCAGGAGCAATTCCGCCAGCACATGGCGGCCACCAACAACTTGGTCCATTACTCCTCCTTCGAAATGGGGACACCGTCTGCCATGCCCTACTTGGGCATGAACGTCAACATGGCACCACTGAGCTCCCTGCACTGTCAGTCGTACTACCAGTCGCTCTCCCACGCTCAGCAGGTCTGGTCCTCACCCATCCTGCAGGCCTCCAGCTCCCTTCCAAGCCTGAACAGTAAAACAACAAGTATTGAGAACCTAAGGCTCCGGGCAAAGCAGCACGCGGCGTCCCTTGGGCTTGACACCCTACCCAACTGACTGCCAGATGAGCTACCGTTGCCCATAAGCAGACGCACCAGAGGTTGGCACGAGACATGTCACTCCTTGAACCCCCACCCACTCACACCTCTTCCTGGATTACTCCAGGAAGCTCCCTTTCAGGGAAAACTTTGCATTTATTAACATCTTATTAGCACCACAATCGCATCAGACATTGCTACCAGTCTTGTCTTCCCTCAATATTTAAGGAGGCAGGGGGAGAGGATATATGTTTAGACAGATGAACTGTCCTCTGGACTGCCGTGAGTTAAGCCTGTAATGTTCAGGAGAAGCCCCATTTCCTCTTCCCCATGATAATGTGCCAACTATGTTATATACACCTTTTTTGTTGTTGTTGCATTCTTTGGGAAAAGAAAGAGTCCTGCTTTGTCTTGTATATAGTTTATAATGTTGACAGCACCCATCACCTGTGTGTTACTGTCAGTGTTACAGAACTGTGACCTCTTTTACTTATATTCTCCCTTCCTCCTCAATTTTAGTAGCTAGCATCAAAGTTACAGACCGGCCATCCTCCCCACCTCAGCTCATAGCTAGTTGCTCTTCCTGGGTCAGCATCCCAAAGGTGTTGTTGGCAAAGAAAAATGGTTCGTGCACTTCACCACCCCACTTCTCCCTTCTCTGCTAAAGCCAGTTTGGTAACAGCTGGGGAATGATGTGAAGGTGAATTTCCTGTTTAAGCACTTCCTACAAGGCGAGCATTTTTTTGTTTACTTCTCTAATAGCACTTGTTCAAGGAGAGAGGACAAAACATTGGCCAAATGCTGCTGGCTGGGGAGAAAAACGAAAGCCAAATTCACAGGATTATTTTCAATCTAGATTGTTTCCTCTTTGATCTTCAGTGAAGTGTGAACTCCTCTATTTACCAGTTACGGGGTTTTTCTTTCTGGAGAGCATTTTGATTCAACTTTGACAATAGAGAAAAATAAAAACTTTGTATGAACTCCTGGTGTGTTCATACACCACGAATTAGATGGTTCTTTGACACAAACTTGATGAATGCAAGCTGTGTTTAGGCAAACACTCTGAGCACCAGATTCTACCCTCAAGCGCTGCGGCTTCAGAAACTGGCTAGCAAGTGAAAAGTGTAACAAGTGAGAAATGCTGAAAGGCTGGAGGCAAAGCAGGTGAGAAGCAGGGGCTTTATATTCTTCTTGTATTCGCTGGAGCCAAGGGGGAGTAGATAAACTTGCCAAAAAATGACAAGGTTTGCAAAATAACCAAAATTCCCCAGCTTTGAAATGATTTTGGTGCACGGATTCAGCCTCACTCCATTGGAATGGCTCATCGTTCAACCTGGGGTGGTTCTCCCCATTCCTGCCAAGTCAAATCACGGGGGAGGGGGGTGTTCTCCAAACCAAATAAATCCTCTGCACCCACTGCTGTTAGCCTGAGTGCGAGGCAGGGATGATACCTAGATCTCCTCTCTAATACTGGATGAATCCAGAGCGAATCGGTGGCAGGTGATGGGTTTGCATCCCAAGGGTCTCGGCTGGGCCTGCTGCTAACACGCTGGGTCGAGCTGTGCTGATTCACTCCAGATGATCATCTTGTCCAGACTTGATATAAGTAGACCCATAGCCTGCTGCCCTTCTCACTCCCACCTTGCTTCACATGCAGGGAACAAGGGTCAAATCACCTTATCTTAAAGCACCGGGGCGAAGGACTGTTTCCAACTCCACTATTGCCTCTTGAAAAAGCACCCAACTCCTTCAGAGACATAAGAAGAGCCATCTTTGGTGGGAAATTACGTTTTATCACTCATAATGTTGTAGCAAGAGCAGATCTCTGGAGGAGGCAGCTTGTCAGCCACACCAGCTTCCAAGGAAAATGGGACACCTTCCTTAAATATTTGTATTGTGCCAAACTCTTCAGTTTTAGGGGTTTTTTTCCTGCTTTAGTTTTTTTCTGACTTTGTCAAATCAGCCCTTGTGATCAACAGAATTCTCCCGCTTTGCCAAAACCAAATGTATTCACAGGAATTAAGATTTTTGGCTGCCACTTTCAAAGGAATCTGATTAAATTAAAACCACCAAAGCGCATTTACTGTCTCCAAAAAGTTCCTTTGAAAGTCCTGGGTTTCATTTTTTTTGTGTCCTGTCACCCAAACCAGGGACCCCAGAACAAAGCTTTAATTTTTCTCCTCCCACTTCCTCAAAAAGTTATATTCACCTTTATTTTTTCTGCCTCCTGCTAACACAGTGCATCTGTAGGCTGTGGAACCACTTTGCTGGAGCAGAGCAACTGCAAATTTAATTCACACCCCTTAGGAAGTTGTTCCCTGCTGCCAGTCTAGACTGAGCTGATCAAGGGAACAAGGGTGGCCATTGGCAGTGAGACCAGATCTGGACTTCAGCTCTTCTTTAAATAGTAGAAGATGCCCACAAAACTGCATCTCATGGCAGTGGGTGTTTCAGGGAGAGAACGGAGGGTTGTAATTGCTTTTGTGCTGTCCCAGGTAAGATGGGCATCTCTCCTCTTCCTGGGTACCTCTAGGCTGGACAGGGTGTTTCCAGCTTGGATCAGGGCAGATACAGCCTTACCATAGGTCACGAGGGATACCACAGCATCTGCTGTAGGAAGGTCAGGACACGTGGATTTATGCTCTGTTTCTGCAAGGTGGGGACAGGGAGTGCAGGAGATAAACTCACTTGAGCCAGTGCTAGATTTGCCATGATCCTCCAGAGGGAGATGAGACCTTCCTCTCCGAAGCTCAGAGGGAAACTTCCCTGTGCCTTGGTGCAAAACATGCATCATCTTCACACATCTTGACCAACCCTCGTGGTGCCTGACCCTCTTCTTCCCCCGTGGTACTGCTGACACCCTCACAGCAGGCTTAGAGCAGCTACCAAGAACTTAAAACCATGGATATCAGGACGAGGCCAGCACAGCCCAGAAAGCAAACTGGGAGAGGAGACATCCATGTCATGACAGATGTCCATCAGTCCTTAGAGATGTCCATTCAGTATCTTCATCTGCCTCTGCATGGTGCAGCAGCTGACTGAAGTGCAGCTGGTCCCAGATCAGGGTGTGACAATATTTCTTAGGCAGAGATTATTTCTCCCATTCTGAATCAGGATGAAAATATCTAAAATTTAATAATAAACAATGAAAAAAATATATTGTCTTAAGTACACCTCTGCCCCTGCAGTATTTTATGCCCAGTCTGGGTTTTGGCTTCTTATGGTCAAAATTCAACATCCACGACAGGGGTACACTGACACATGAAGCCAAAACAGATTTGGAAATGCAAAAAAAGCAAGAATATAGGCTCCCAGCTTGCAGAAGTTTAGTAATGAATTATGTGTCAAAATTGACTCTTTCCTGTGTATTTTTTTAATGTCTCTGGGCTTTGGGGCTTTTTCTCACCAAACGAAACAAAACCCAGGGACAAACGCCCTGTCCAATCCAAGCCTGCATATGCAGAGGCAAGACCAAAGAGAGCAATTCTGCATCGTTCCTCTTTGAACCTTATACAAACCTGAGTATTTTTTCAGGTGGGAAAAACTGCAAATCCCCCCCTGATGTGCAATGGGGAAGGTGAGGTCTGCTTGTCCCCTTTCCTTCCGCCAGCCCCAGCTCTGTAGGAAAAGGAGGTTGTTGATGGAGCCGTAGAAATAAAATGACATGAGGTTTTCTTCCCCTCACTGTCCAGACAGCGACCTGGTGCATTTTAACAAACATTGCAGTTGGATCTAACATAGTTTCTTCCATCAGGCATAAACTGCCCAGAGTGTGACGCAGAGATCCTAACAGACAAGCTATTGAGGTGTTGTGGGATAGCTCTTTATCTTCTCTGGATGCTGCACCGACTTGGTGACAGGGGAGGGTATCCCTGGTGCAGTTTCAGCCCCAGGGAGAAAACCACAAGAAGAGCAGCAAGATTTTGCATTTCATGATGCAGATGATCGAGTTGATTTTTTTTTTTTAAATGCATGAAAGGAATGCCAAATAATTGCCCAGCACAGCACGGCAGCTAGGAAAAGGATATTCTTAAAAACACTGATGGAAAGGCTGGGGGAAAAAACCAAATCTCACTAATTCCTATCTTGAAACAGATTGTGTATCTGCCAGTCTTTTCATCTTCCAATGGCTTTGCTTATGTTGCCTCTCCTTGGTGAAGCAGCTACGGCTCCAAACCTTACTTACCAAGTGTTTAAAGGCTTTAGCTATGGCCCTTGCAGGATCAGGAGCCAGGAGAAAACAGGTCATAATATTAAGGGTAAGAATTTGCAATCAAATGTCTTCTACTTGGCAAGAAAAGCCTGATAGGTATTAAAAAAAATAAAGGAGGTATTTAAATAGTGTGGGAGAAATACAAAATATTACAGTGAGAAAAGATCCAGCAATGATAGTGGGAGGCAGAAAGGGAACCTCTTTTTTCTTCTTTTCTATTATTTGTTTGGCAAACGTGGAAATGTCCTCGATGATGAATAGGGGAATAAAATGAGAGGCAAATTTTGCCTGTATTCACCCCACCAAATATCATCATTGGCTGTGTAGGCAACACAAATCCGCTCCCAAACACGAAAATAACCATCAACAAGCAGGTCTCACACACACATCCCCCTCCCCCCCCATCTCATTTTGGTATTTCACCATGTGAAGAGTTCTAACCAGCTCTAGGTTTCTCTTGCCACTGCAGCCAGCCGAACTGATGCTCAGCTTTGCTGAAGAAAAAGCCAGTGAGTGGACACAGAGGCAGGAGCTGGAGCTATATTTCTGTCCTTGTGTGCCATGTGTGGTACTTCCACTGACAGGACAATTTAGAGCCACTTCAGGACACTTCAGAAGAGTCCATACGCAAAGGATTAAATAAACCTCTGTAGGAAGGAAATGCAAATTCAGATCCAACATATTCTATTAGTTTAATTACAGTAGCTATGAAACATAACTCAATTAAGCTTGAAAAAAAAAAAAAGGTCAATTACAGAACTTTCCTGCTGGTTTTTACGAGCTGTGTTGATTTTTCTTTTCCTCCCTCCTTACCCCTCCATGTGCCCCTTGCTGATTTTTTATGATCTGTTCTAGAGCAATGCAATACATCTCCTGTGCTTACGATTGAGGGGGGGAAAAAAAGAGGTATTTCTCTGAGTAAGTCTGCTCTCAGTCCAAATCCACAGCAGAGGGGTAAGAAAAGGCTGGTGAAATAAGCAAGAAAACAAAACAAAACACCCTCCCCCCCCAAAAAAAAAGAAATTCCCAGCAAAGCAAGGTCTAACAAACAAAATATCCCCCACTCTGATGCATGTGCACAACTTTCCCACCACGTTACAACACAGCCCAGCAATGATTAATGTCCTCTGTTTTCCACAGAGTTTGCAGACGGGTTGTTTTGTTCCCAGCTGCACAGATAGCAGCACCCGTTTTGTCCCGGGCTTCCTCAAGCTGCCTGGGGAAGGGATGCAAAAGCTGAGGTGTTAACGCCCCCTCTTTCTGTATATGGGTGCCTCCCATGGGTGGAGGCAGTTGTGAAGTAAGACCCAGCCACTGCTCTGAACTGCTGTGATGCCACAGAGGAATGATTGCGCCGATTCCAGTGGAGCAATGCCACAGCTAAGGACAAAATTTAGCCCCAGAATTAATATGTCACACGCTAACAAAACCATACAGGGTTTTTTAGTTTAGTTTAGTTTAGTTTGGGCTCCGAGCTAAAAGCCCTTGGCAAAAGCTGCCTGAGAGAGACACACATTAACCCCACAGCGAGTTAAATAGTGCATCTGGTGCCCTATGAATGGCCAAAGCCTTTTCTAACTGCCCCACCGATAGAGTGGGGCCATCTCATGCCAGGGAAGTTTAGCTGTGTCTGTGCAATGGAAAATAACTTTTTGGTTTATTTTCTCATGCCAGAGGGCAATCCATTTATTATTTTTTTCCTCCCAGCTTCTGACCTGAGGCATACCGTTCACTCCACAGTGTAACTGTTTGTGTGTCACACCTACCTTGCAAAGAAACAAAGGCTTTCAAAGGAGAACAAAAAGGAAATCAAAGTAATACACTGTACAGATCGCTGTAAAATTGAGCTGTAGTGTAAGACCTTGTGCTTTAGAATTCACTATCGAGGAATTCAAATGTGTATCATATTTATTTATTCTGGTAGGTAAAAGAAGAGGAAAAAAAAAAAAAGAGTTTATATACGTTTCTGAAAAGCTGCAGCATGATGCTATGTACCAATTGTGCCAGTCCTGCTTCCTGTAAAGTTATTGCCTGTTTTCATACTCAGCTAATAAAAGAGGAAAAAAAAAAAATCAAGGAAAATTTATTTTGTGAATCCTTCATTAGCAGCTGCTCAAGCCAATCAGCAGCAGTGCCAGTGCAAGCAAGCTGCCCTGCTCTGTATCTGCATCGTGTCACTGGTGGGCTATGAGGCTTCTTCTAGTGCAGAAGACCTGGCCATGCGCTGTGGGACAGGTACTGATGTGCACACTGTGCTCCCCTCCTGGTCCCACGGCACTGTCACAGGATGGGTTTGCATGAGAAGGTGCCAAACCATCAGCTCCTCACTGTTGGGGTCACTGTGTCCAGCTGGGGTGGTGGGTGAAAAGCCGCTTTGGCTGCATGTCACTGAATTCCTGCAGCACCTTGTGCAAGGCAAGTGCTCTGCTCTCCCATCACCTTCCAGCACAAGCCAGGAGGTAAATTCATACCTGATGGGGCAGTGATGGGAAAGACCTAACCAGAGAGCTTGCCTTTAAAGACAGCGGTGCGGGATAGACTTGACCATTCTCAAATGAGCTCCTGCAATTTGGGGGATGTTTCTGTTCTCTTGATGGAAGGCTCATTCCCTTTTCTAGGGCAAGGAAGCCAGGGTGGGCTGCGCTCGAGAAGATGACGGAGACGCTTTGCCACAAGCTTGTTCCCCTACATTGCTGCTCCCTCAGGGTTAGTTTGAACACAACCTACATGGCAAAACCTCTGTTTGGCCAAGAAGTTGCTAGCGATGTCAAGGGCTTTCCATCTCAGCTACAGGCCTAATTTGATGCCTGATGAAGCTGATGGAAAGAATTTCTCGAGATTTTCCTCAAGTCATCTGCTAATGAAGCTCTTGGAAGAGAATTACGTTACTCGATTTCAGAATGTCATCCCCCACCCATGTGACTTCCTAGTTTGTTTTCCTAACTGCAGAAATATTGTCAAGGGAAAAAGATAGCAAGGAAAAAGTCATCAGGAAAGAAAAGCAAGTACATCTGTAAGGACAATTAATAATTTTTCTGACATTCTCCATAAAAGTCACTTTCTCTCAAACCAGGCAGAGATCTAGGATCAGTGGGAATATGGGCAAATCCTGGGAAATCCCCTGCCTGCAATATTTTTAGTTCTAATTTTTTTGACCCGGTTCCATCGGTGCCTTCAAGGACCATTTGATCATGTGCACCCAAAATAAACTCTTTTTTCAATTGTCCTAGACTGCAAGTGTTGCTATTTATCTCCACAATAAGGGGAATATTAATCACTAGATTTCCTTTTTCACTGCAGCCATAGGTTTGCTTTGAATATTAAAGACCCCGTGGATAAGGAAAGCCTGTGACCTTCAAGGCCACTGAATAGCTCGGTCCATTCCTGCCTCCACCAAGAGGGAAACGAATGGATGAGCTATGATCACGTCCTTGCACGTGGTTATCTGCAATTAACAATAGGACCTGTTTTTGTGCTCCCTTCCCTGCCCCGTGCAAGGTCAATGAGGTGAATTCAGCCACCTGCTAAAACTGGAACCCAAACTTGCAGGAAGTTCAAGGTGATGTTTTGGCCTTAAAAAACCATGTCCTAAAGTTATCAGGAGGTTTGTTCCAGAAAAATACAATGTGAGGGGAAAAAATAAGATTTGAAAGAGCTCCAGAGCTCAGTATTAACTGCACATGTGGCATTTTGATCCATTTCCATAAAGCATAACATAATATTCACTAAAAAAGGAGGAGGAGGAAGGTGGAGAAAGAAAAAAAGACCACAGTTAATATTCGCCCTCAGATCCCCCATTTGCTGATTACTCTGCAAGCTGTGTAATTGGGTGTCTCCAGCAATATGATGAAATGTGCCACAAACATCAAAAAACGGTGCTATATTAAATCTGCTTTTCATAATCTCTTCTTCATTTCCCAGACCTGAGACATTTTATTCAATTTTTCCTGACTAAGTTGATATGTAAAGCCATATAAACATATCAATGCAAATAAATACATATATATTTTTCAAGTTGCTCATCGCAATGCACTCATTACAAAGATTTGCATCAAAGGTCTCTCACATTTCTGTTAGCCAAAGAAACTCTTTTTTAAAAAAAAATAAAAGAAAAGGTTGCATTTATTTTTAAGAACAGTTTATGGAGCTATGGGCTACTTCTTCATATTTCATTAACAAGTCCGACCCTATCTATCATGTTGCAGCCTTATCTTACCTCATTAGAAAATCATTTCCCTATTTGCATTAAAGGGCAAAAATCTATGCAAAGTCACTGTAATGTTATTCAAGCCCCAGAACAGCAGTGAAGATCCTGTTACACGCTGGGGCTGGTTCTGTTTTCAGCAGCTGCAGGTCCAGGAGGGACCACACTGGTCCTTTATTTTAACCTGCTGCAAGGCACATGTCAGAGGGACTTATCTGGCCTTTGACAAAGCAAATATTAATGATGCTTAAGTGACTTACATACCTGCAGCGTCTGCCTGTGCATCACTTGGGGCTTTAGCGTACATTGGACTTGGTGGCTGCAAGGATTCGTAGGCTGGATTTGTGCTCAGCCCTGGGAAATTCATCAGCTTCATTCCTCTGGTTCCCCCCTGCCACCGCCAGGTATGGTCAGTCCAGCATCCCCCAGCAAGCATGGCTGCCTGGGAAGGGGCGGTGGGATGAAAACCCGCCCCCGCCTCCCGCTATCAGACTGCAGCCAATCCCTTGCCTCTTGCAGCTAAAACGCTTTCATTCCTGTTGTTGTGGCAGGATACTGCCCACGTGCAGAAGTGGCAGGACTGCACCTTGCCTACAGCAGGCTTCCCAGGTTCCCAGGCTTCCCAGACGCATGGCCTGAAAGCTGTTTAGATGTCTGACTTCCACAGAAGTCAACAGAAGTCAATGGAACAGTTTTCTCCAAGCCCTGATTCACCAAGGACTCATCCTGGAAGTTCAGCCAATACCTGCAACTAGTCCCAGTCTCACCTCCGTGTTGCAGGACTGGGAGCAGGGTGTCTCTATTGCACCCTTGCAGCCCAAATACTGCTTCTTTTTCACAAACCAGTGCCCCAAGATGTTTTCCTGCCAGAAGCAGGACAGCACTGGGACAAACCAAGTCCCTTTCCCCACTTTGCTTTTCCTGGAAGCCACCAGACTTCCAGGAGGCCATGCTCTCAGACCTTCGAGCTTTCAGCAGCATCCATTCTGCAAGGTTTTGCAACTCACTTTCCCAACAAGTCCTGAGCAGGGAGTGCAGGGAGCTAAAGCAAAGGTAATTCATTCACACACACAGGCAAAAAGCATATTCAGTCCACCAGCAAGGCATGGATTTCTTTTGGCTTGGCTTTCAAACACACTCTCTGCATTAGTAAAGTGAAATATCAAAGCGTTGGATCCCCCTTATCCTCAAGGTGACCTGACAAACAGGGGTACAAGGTTATTTCAGTAAACATAGTGAAAGGTCCAATAACCAAGGATGTTGGTGGCATTTTTCATCTCCTTGGAGAGAATCATAGAATCATAGAATGGTCTGGGTTGGAAGGGACCCCA
>VZTU01023022.1:37094-56150 GCA_013400835.1 Zapornia atra
GGACTCCAGATGGGGCCTCACGAGGGCAGAGTAGAGAGGGACAATCCCCTCCCTGTCCCTGCTGCCACCCCTCTGCTGATGGAGCCCAGAGAGAATCTCCCTATGGTCTTTTATAGCAATCATAGTGGCAAACCACATCACAATGACTGGTCCATTCTAGGATATGACTGAGAGATCTGGGTAGGTTTATAACAGGCAGAGTAAAAATCATATAAACTGACATAAAGTGCTCTGTGTCGGTGACACTATCTGCACAGCGCTGATTCCCACCCCACTGCACGCTGTGACTGTCCAGCACAGCTCACCTGCAGCTTGAAAAGCCTCCAAACTGTGGGGTTGTTTCTCCTGCACTGGGAAGAAATGGGGTGCTGACTGTACAAACACAAGGTCACTGCATCACCTGCAAAGCAAAATAAGGAGGTCCTGTTCTAGAGAGTGCATCGTTAGCTGGGGGAACTCCTTTCCATGGGACACTGGGAGGCTAAACGTTACGTGGTATCAGACATGTGGAAGGGATGTGACTGGAGATATTCCATATGAAGGGTTGTCTGTGGGGTGGACCATGGGGTCTCCACCATCAGGAAGCTCAGGTGAGGCACCTGCTATTCCCAGACCAACTTTGGAGCTATCATTTATACACCCCTTACCACAAAAGCACCTGCAAGCACAGTTTAATCCCCAGTACAATATTTATGCTGGTTTCCCTGTTATTTCCTTCTTATGGAGTCAATTAATAGTTCACAAGGACCACAGAGGGTCTGTGAGCCAAGCCAAGTGTCCCATCTCAGTGGTTTGGTGGCCATGGATATGGTAGGTGTCAGGGACCAGAGACTGTCTCTCCAAGGACTCCATGAAAGTGAGAAAAACAAAGCAATGCTGAAGCCAGCTTAAAATCTCCAGGCAGGTCTCCACAGCTGCCCTGGGAAACAGTGGGAAAAAACTGAAATTCTCTGTGCTACCCTGGAAAAACCTTTGTTGATGGATTTTCATGTGTACAGTCTTGTCGTTCCTTAGTTAAAAAATGAACTCTCCTGCAACAAGACAAATCACTCGCCTGGTGGAAGTGGCTCAGCTCCCCTCAGCTTGTGGTTGTTGAAGGCAAAAAAAACACTACTCAAAAGTTGTGTGTCAGCTTCAGTTTTGCTTCATGTCACCATAAAACAAACTCATCTGACAGTTCCCATAGTCCATTTTTCTCCTTTTGCTAAGTAAAACTTGGAACCATCTAGTGAAAACCTCCTGCCAATTGCCCCATGGAGACCACCAAAGATGAAGCTCTCTCCCCAAGAGATTACCTGCTGTAGATGGTCCCACGTGTAGAAGTAAGGACATATTTACTGCTGTGTCAAGAGAGGAGAGAAGCATCACAGCTTCCTGAAGATCAGCCACCACTCCCTCTTCCCCCAGCTAAGCCATCCAACGTGTTTGTCTAACCTTAAAGGTAAAAAAGGCACCTTAAAGGGGGAAAAAAAGCAGTCTGATCCACTCTGAAACATGAGATATCTCTCAAACCCTCAATAACGTCTTAATTTCCTCTCCCCACTCTCCGTGCTGGAGATGATTACTCAGGCAGGAATGTTTCTGAAGTAAGACACACAAAAAAATTACATTAGTGGGGAACAATGGAGGGGAGACCTGATGGAGCAGAAGTGAATTAGTTTTGCCTTTGGAGGCACCCACAGAGAAAAGAAAGCTGTCTGAGTTACCTCAAAGTAATTCCTCATTGCATGGAGCTCCTCTAACTGGTTTAAACAAAGAGAGATGAGAGATGAGCTTTTGATTTCAGCCCCTTTCCCCCAGTTTTGTTTGTTTGCTTTGCTTTCACCTGTGTTTTTAAACCCCTCCACCTCCCAGGACGTTCGCAGGGCTATGTTACCTGCAGGAATGTGTCACGTCTCCATCAGGTCTCAGCACAAGAGTCAAGGCTGGGATGGGGCTTCACATCTGCCCACATTCCTGCAGCTGTCAGAGAGGATGAGGGGGAAAAGTGGTGAGAAAAGAAAAGCCAGATGGAGCTGTTGCATTTTCAGAATCAAAATTTAAGGGCAAATTAACCGGTGGTACCCAAAAGCAGCGCAGGGGGCTGAAGGGGTCAGCAAGGGGAAATGGGAAAGTAGGGCAACGAGAAGAACTCTTCACATAGGGAATGTGGAAAGGCTGATAGCCCAAACAGATAGAATTTAATCTAAATATGGTTTAGGTCTGTCTTGGTTCTGGCCAGGCCAGGGTTGACCTCCCCAATCAGCCAACACAGGTGAGCTGAGTCAGCCCAAGTGAACTGAGTTAGCCGGAGCTGTTTTCCACACCCCCCTGACACCACTTGCCCATAAAAGCAGCTGCTTGGGGAAGGGTGGGAGCTGTTCTTTGCCTCTAGGACGGTTGGAGTGTGGCTGGGATGTTAGGTCAGTCGGTTCTTACCATCAGGCAGCCCTCTGTAATTGTCAGTTCAATAAGGTACTCTGTGTCAGCACTGGGTGTTTGTGTAATGAGCCATTATTGTTCTGTATTCACTTTGATATTTGCCAGTAAACTGTCCTTATCCCAACCCACGGTGGCTCTGCCTGTTTCTCCTCTGGGAGTGAGCGAGCAGCTTGGTGGGCATTTGGCCTCTAGTTAGGGCCAAAACCACCACAAGGTCCAAACAGATTATCACCTGTTTTTTCCCTATTTCACTTCATTTTTAACTGAAAACAACAAATGTTTCTTCTCAGCACTAAGCAGAACCATGCTAGTGGACCAATTAATTTTTTTTTGCATTTCCCAACAATAACTGAAAAAAATCACCCTGCTCCTGCAAAAAAAAANCTGAAAAAAATCACCCTGCTCCTGCTCAAAAAAAAAAAAGATAACCCACTTTTTATTCACCTTTTACTTGGAAAAACAAAATGTTGAAGCTAAGCCCTCCAAGCCTCTAACTGGGAACCTCAGCTCAACCCCTCCCATTGGCCTGTAAAACACCGCTTTTTGGCACGTCTGTGGAGGGGGGGGGTTGGAACAGGACACAGAGGACAAGGGGCTCCTATCTGCTGAACTTTCAGGCTGTCAGGCCAAACAAAAGCGAGCAGGGCTCTCCCTCTTGGCGACGAAGTGGAACACACACCAGCCAGGACGTCTTGCACGTTGAAAAATTCCTGTGCTGTCACGCTTAACTAATAAATCGCTGAGCTATGTAAACAGGGCTGGGGATGCTATTTATTTATTTATTTGTTTGAAAGGAGGGGCAGGGTAGGGGGAGGAAGGCAGCTCGGAGGCAGGTTCCTTGCCAAATGCATGCTGTGTGGTGGGGGGGGAAGGAGGGGAAAAAAAACCCCACCAAACCCCTAACAATAAAGGAGTTTAAAGACAAAATATTAAGAACCCCAAATTGGGTGAAAATTGCTTTCTGACAGATATCACCTATTGCAAACGAGACAGAAATACAAGTAATCTTGTAAAATGAAAAGCCAAGGACAGACTTGTACCTGCCTTAGATGAATAAGTATCCCATTATCTTGAAGAATGAGGGCCCCGGGCTGTGATTATGCCACTATTGTATTCTAAACAGCATGGTTTGTCAAATGGAATAAATCCTAGCAAAATCAAATAAAAAAGGGATCCAATTTGAAGCCCGGTGCACAATTTATTATTTTGTTTAATGTCACCCTCTCGATGTTACTGATTATTGGGCAAATAGGGCCGTGTTTAAGCATGTGTTTAGAGATGCCTGTCCCCCTTGCAGGCTCCCAGCTGCCGCCCTGACCGTCACCCAGTGCTGGCAAGCTGTTTCCTGCCACTGGTAGTCATCGCTGAGCTCATCAGCCTCAGCTAGGATGGCCACAGCACAGGCCAGCATGATGGGGAAAGAAAGTCAATATCTGTGTTTCTAGTTGGGTGAGTCATGAGGTTACTTTGAGTGATGACACGAGGAGCGCTTCTCACCACACCAGCAGGGCCAAACCGACCAGGAGCTGAGGGCAGACAGCTGCACCATCAATGTATGATGCAGAAGCAAGTTTCTCACCAATCTCTGTTTTTACAGGTTTGGGGTAACAGCCCATCTCCCAGCAACTCTTGAAAAAGTCGCTTCTCTTTCAAAGGTGCCATCCCTTGTGTTACGATGTCTCAACCCTGGTTAAAAAAAGAGATGAGATAAAAAGGGCCACACAGATTTTATACATTATTGGGTGTTTTAGAATAAATACTTGATATTGCTTTATCTGCTTGAGTCGTGGGGTAGGACAGGACATAAAGTTGCCCTTGCACGAGGCGGAGGCATTGCTGCAACACTGGAATGATGAATATCAAGGAGCCAGATCTAGTCCTGCTTTGCATTCAGTTGGCTTCCAAAAGTTGTGCTGTTCCCCTGGAAAATTCCTTGGAGACCTGGTACCAACGTCTTCCAGTTTCACTCAGACATGGGTGTTCAGGAGAAGTTGGTACAACCACAGACGAATGCAAAATGGAGAGAAGCAGCAGGCTCATGGGTCTCAGGGATGCCCTTGGGGAGCAGTCTGCGCGGGAAGGAGCATTGGGGAGGTTCCTGGGTCACCCCAATGGAGTTACTACAAGTTCTTGACATGACTTTAAGGGTGCTCTCTGTTTCTCAGCTGTGAGATCAAGCTGATAACACCACCTTTAACTGGCGTAATCTATTCATGATGCTTTCATTTGGATAAACCCTTGAGCTTTACGTAAAATACACTGACTCAGGAGCAGAATGGGAGAAGGAACATGTAAGTGATACACACAGATGTTGACCACAGAGCACCTTTTGCCCAAGCAGCCCCTGAGATGCTCCCTACTGCTCCCATAACCCTGTCTCCTTGTGCTCACCTTGAACGAGGAGCGATTGTTCATATTCCAGTACTTTGAATGACCGAGGATTATTGGAAACATGAGTTTTAAGTGCCAAACTACAGCAGTTTGTCAGCTCCTTGGGGCAGGACTCTCATGGCATGCAAGTAGATTGCACAAGGGCTGATCGTAGGGGGTGGAGTGATGTGACAAAGTCTAGGAGTAATAGCAAGGAATGATGGATTTAAAGAGTCAAAAAAAAAGCGGGCGCATTTTATTTAGGCAAAGTTCCAATTGAAATCAATAAGAGCTACAGAATGTAGCCTTGTAGTTGGACTTGAAAGCATTATTTGTTAAGGACGATGAAAAACGGAGGGATTTTAAAAATCTAATTTATTTTGCATCATTTTGTGTGGACTATTTAACTTTCCTGAACCGAGTTGCTTTTGGACATAGCAAAATGTTTCACACAAGCTCCACGGTGCAGCCGACCATGAGCATCAGGAAAGTGACTCTTGAGACTCTAAAATAATTGATGAGATTTTTTTTTTTCCCTGTAGATAAAGGACTCCTTGACTTCAGTATTCAGCTGTCAAATTTCTGTAAACCACAAGGGAGAAACTCATCTAAAAGCCAAGATGTTTTCATATGCTTTCATATTCATGGGGCTCCAGGAGCTGGGGTTTAACCCCTTTGGCTTTCACACACACACACCCCTCCCCAAATACTGCAAACTCTGGCAAAACTGTTCTTCTGGCTGGGTTTCTATTGCTTCTGTGGAGCACCTGTTAGTTAACAGGTCTCTTGACAAAGTTTTGGGGTCACAATCCAGAAAGCTAACTTGATCCTTTCCCAGCTATTTTGATCAGCCCAGAAATTATATTACCTGCAAGACTTCCTTTTCCAACACAAACCAGAAATGATGGCAAGATTTCTGTTTGCTTTGTGCAGAACATATGAAAAATGCCCCACACCCACAAAGTCTAAATACATTAGTCAAATGAAACCCAGATTTCCCTAAATGAACCTGAATAACTTACCAGAAGCACTTCTTTTCTACTGAACATACACATTAGAGAGGACTCACATGGGTCCATCTGTTGTGTCACAGGTTGAGGAAGGTGAGGACATTGACCCCTTCAAAATCCTTTCTATTATAAGGTCCTAACCTGTAAAAAAGATGAAAGCATCTTACAGGTGGAAACATCAGAAACCTGTAGGCTTTTCCCCTTCTGAAATGGGACCAGGACTGTTTCCCCAGGGGAATTTCATACTACTTGATTCCATTGCCCAGGCAAGTCCAGCATATTTATATTTTTGTGTTATATGGAAGTAGCTTCAAAAGTTTCCAGGATTTCTTCTTTTTCAGATATATTTTTGCTTCTGTTGGTTTTCAAAATAACACTTTTTTTTTTTTTCTGCTTTGCTTTTTCTCCTTCCTTATTTCCAAGTTCTTCTGCTTCTTCTGGACCTTCTGTTTCCTATCACCTGCCGCATTCAGAAGCAAGCCCCAAATAGTTCCAATTAAGTTCCCACCAGGATGCCAATCCCACCTAAAAACAGGATAAAAAAAAAAGAAAAAAAAGGAAATAAATAAAAAGCCCCTCAAAACCAACTAAAATGCCCAGTGAAAGCCATGAAATCCCATGGAAAATAAAAACAAAAATCAAGAACCTGAGCTTGGGGCTTTCAAAAGAGAATATTCTCCCCGTAATACAGAGATTTGCACCTTAAAATCCTCCAGCCACTTCAGCATCAACCACCATCACCTTTTTTTGGGTTTGGTTTGGTTTGGTTTTGCTTTATAGTTCTTCCCAAGCAAGCGGGTTGCCTGCCCACGACACCCCCCAGCAATCCCCTGACCCCTTCTCCCAGCTTCTGCGCCGTGGGGCGACGTTTGCAAGAGCCCACCTCCCCATTCAGGGCGAACGATTGTGCTCTCCTTACCACGCTGAAAGCCCTGCGGAGGGGAGGGAAAGAGGGGAGGGAAAGAGGGGAGAAGAATCCAAAGGCATTCTGGCACCCTGGCCCGATAAGAAACTTTAGCCCTATTCAGCAGCTGACAACCGCTTGTAGAATATGATCTTAATCCTGTTTCTAACATTCTCTCGCCCTTCGGCCGCCCTATTCCAAGCTGTATTCTTCTCACCGTCGCTTCAGCAAATCCCCCAAATAGAATTACTGGGGGGAGATAAACATCAAAGGGAAATTCAAGGAATCTACAGTAGGTTCACGCAGTAGGGGGAAGAGGGGCAGGTGGGGGCCACTGGAAAGGGCTGTCTCTCCCCTCGCCCTGCATCCTTTTTCTCCTTGCATTCCTAAGGGCTGGCTCTCTGTGGAGCAGCCCCACAAACCTGCTCAGCAGCATGCTATTTTTAGTTTGTTTTTTTTTTTTATCCTCCCTTGAGGAATTATTATTTTCTTTTATATTTTTTGCCTTGGGAGGATGAGAGCCCAGCAGTGCAAAACGCCGTGCAGAGCCACTGGGTGTAAAAAGAGCCTTTTCCTCAGAGAGGTGCATCACCTAAACGCAGAAGATGGAGGTGGGAAAAAGAGAGGACATTTTCCTGGTAGGAGGGAGAAACTGGGAGATGCTGAGAAGGTTTGTCCAGCAGCACACAAGAAGTCTGCTGCAGGATGAAATGAGTGAACATCATTTGGGAGCTCCCAGAAATTCCTGTCAAAAGGAGGAACCTCCAGTGTGCAGAGACATCTAAGTCCCATTGCTTGCCCTGAAGAGCTTCCCAATGTAGGTCACCAACTCCTGCACAGAAAGAGCTTCCACTGGAGCCCATGAGAAGCTTTCATATTTGTCACACAGACCACAGCATTGTGGGTCTCCTCTGCAGTGTAATTAAAACAGCGCCGTGGTCTACAGCTCCAGGGCTAAGGAAATGGTGGGACTCTGAGAACACCAGTGTCTCCATCTTGCCTCACTTCAGTCCTCTAGAAACCAAGGGCTTGCTTTCAGTTTACTGTATAGTTGATGAAGGAGGATGGGTTCCTACCAACTCCAACCTCAGATGATGCCTAGTATGACCAAGATGAGTTATGAACCAGATATCCTTCCAAGAACCCTCCCAACCCCAATTATTACTGTAAATACTGTGATTAAAGAGGAACACAGGCAATTTGTGTTATTAAAGAGAGCGCAGATCATTCGGACAGCTGTTATCCACAGCACTGCAGAAGCAGTCCCTGGCTAGCTCCCCCAGGATCCCCATATTTCGTGGTGGCTCTGGTCCATAGGTGTGTTCACACTAGCTCCATCAGCACTGTCTCCCCAACCCTTTCTGGCAGTTGCAGCTGACACATTCTTCAAGAAGAGCACAAAGATGATGGAGCCAAACTTTTCTTCTATAAGATGATGGTATGACAAGGGACAACAGCCACCACTTGCAGCTTGGGAGATTGGGACTTAACATTATGAATTCCTGATCATGGCAGTGGCACAGCCCTGGGGCAGGACACCAGAGGTGGGCGATCTCCATCCTTGGAGGATTTCAAAACTTGGCTAGATGCAGCCATGGCCAACCTGTCTTGGTGTTGGCAACAGCCTTGCTCCAGGCAGAAGGCGGGTCTGAGGAGCCCTGGGATGTCCCAGCACCATCCAAGCATGCTCCTCAGCTGCCAAATATTTTAAGAGCAGTTTTATTTGGGGGAAGAAAAAAAAAAGCTGTTGCAAAAAGAGCACTGTGAGACTGTGTAGCAGCTTCCAGGAGGTAAAAAAACCTGTTCAGCTATAAAAGAATAGAGACCTAAAAATAGAGCTCCCACTACCCACACTAAAGGATTAACTTTCAGTTAAGAAACAGGGCAGCCTTGGCCTTGAGGAAGTCAAAGATGCCTGTCTCGATGTCGTTGTCTCCACTGCCCTATTACATGTGGTTTGGAGAAAAAGTTTCACATTCTTAGTTCTGGTTTTCCTGTTTGTCAAAGGAGGCTGAATATCCTTGTATGTTCATTGATGCTTTAGATTCACAGCTCATCAGATTTGCCCCAAACCTCAAGAGCTCAGCTGGAGTGCAACGGATCATCACCCATTATCAGGACAAGAGCCACAGCAGAGTCTTTACAATTCCTTTCTCTTGCAATTATATGTCAGAAATTGTTTTAGTTGACACAGAAAACCTTTGCATATAACACACTGATGAAGAGAGCCACCTTACAACAGTTGTTTTGCTTCCTTTTAATGCATTCTGTGGTTTTGGCATGTCACCTCTGCAGAGAAAGCTGCATGTGGGGAGGAGACACATTCCACATTTTCATCACGTTCAACAGGAGGGGAAAATTTCACAAAAGCCTGTGCCATTTTCAGCCTACACAACTGCTGTCACAGATTTTCAGTGTAATTGCTTGATCTAAGCCATATGATACCCATGAGGTACTTTTACAACCATGGACAGCCCTGGTAGAGCCCATAGGACATGGGGATGCATCTTCTTTCTACACATCTCTGATTAGACATCAGATGGAACAGCATGTCTGGTTTTGGGCAACGCTTCAAGAAGGTTGTGTGGAGAGATTCATGAGAAAAATAATGAGAATAACTGGAAAACAGGATCAAAAAATAAAATTAGATTAAAAAAAAATAGGACTGTTGATGTGCAAATTCAAGAGAGAGAAGTAAAAGGAGTTTTAAATATAAGCCTGCTTTATCTCCATGAGGGACTGCAGGAACCAGTCCTCAGAAAACAGGGCAAGTCCAAGGCTGAGAAATATATTCTTAGAATTTTGCTGACCAGGGTGTATCTGGGGCTTTATGCCCTGTGAGACATTCCTAGGTCTCATGTCTCTTTGGGACACACTCACTCTCACAAGCCATTTGATACCTTGGGAATGGTTATTTACATCTTACACTTTGTGTGGCCTGAGGACTCAGCTATTGCTAGGCTGGTCCCCAGACCTCCTTTCCAGATTCATAATCTGGTCTGTCACCCTGCATGTCACAAGCCAAAGGACTTAGGTGAATTAACTCCCCCTTAAAACAGGGAATCCATCTTCCAGTCTAAAGTCTGGCAACAAGGAGGTACCCCCCACCGCACCATCAGCAAACAGTTACTGTGGTTAATTACCCTCAGAGTCCATGTTAATCTCGCTATGAGATCCTGTCTCATCCTAAGGCTCATACCTCCTTCTCGGGTTGCTTGAGATTTCACCCCTGATTGCTGATGGCATCCATGGTCCTGCTGGTTATGAAAAGCTCAGCTAGATCAGTTGCACAGGGAGGCTTAAGTGTTTCCAAGACCCTAATGAAAATTCCTTTCTGTAGAAACTGTGACCCAGACACGAAACCCAACCCTCAGTGGGAGACTTCTAATTTCATAGGAGACAAAAGCCAAGCACACTAAAAAAATTTGTCACTCTTTTGGAGAAGGGGGGTTTATTATTCAGGTGAGAAGTGCTCCATCAGCCTCCCCACATTGTTTTACTTAGGGATGTTTTTCTTGGGATTCGTTTTAAATCAACAGAATGGGTTTGGGGACACTGTCTAGACAATGGGACAACCAAAATGTCAGGCAGTTTTCAGCTCCTTTCCTTTTTCATCCTGAAAATGTTTATTTGGACTTCATAGAATCATAGAATGCTCTGGGTTGGAAGGGACCCCAAGGATCATAGAGCTCCAACCCCCCTGCCACAGGCAGGGCCACCAACCTCCAGGCCTGGATCTACACAAGGTTGCCCAGGGCCCCATCCAACCTGGTCTTGAACACCTCCAGGGACGGGGCATCCACCACCAGTCTGGGCAGCCTGTTCCAGCCCCTCACCACTCTTTCTGTAAAAAACTTCCCCCTAATATCTAATCTAAACCTTCCTTCCTTTAGCTTTAATCCATTCCCCCTTGTCCTGCCATTATCTGCCCTTTTAAAAAGTTGAATCCCCTCCTGCACATCACAGCTTGGGGGAGTACATCTTATCAATAGAGATGGGATCTTCAACCTCCTTAACCATTAACTCCATTTGTTGTTTATCTGATGACAACTGAGTTCACCAGATACTGGACTATACATCCAAGAAGAACCTCCATTCCTGGCTTGATATCAGGATTTATGAGCACAGCACCAAGCCATCTGTCACATGGAAAAGAGTAAAGATATCTGGCTATAAATTGTGATTTGATTTCACCCATGACAATGTTAGCTCTGATTTACATTTAAGTAGAAAATATTCCTGCGAAGTCTGAGCCTAAGGAAACAAATACCTCCCAGAAATCCTCATCTCCATCCCCATGGGTTACCATGAGCTTAACAGAGTGCAGGAGAACCCAGAAAAAGGACACGGTAGTACAGACCCCATACCAATGCCACAGCTTTGTGTTCAAGAGTTTAGATTCACATCTTTTCCATTGCCTGGTGACCTCGCTGCTATATCCCTTCTCAAGAGGGGCAAGCAAGACTGTGTCCACATCCAAAAGTGCTGTAGAAATAGGTTACAAACTTGGGCATCCACTGTGTCCAACACAAGAGACGGTTGGTTTTATTTCACAGCCAGGCTCAGGACTGATGCTACATGTTCACGCTCAGCATGGTCAGGCTGAGCATCACTCCCATGTCTGGATGAGTCCCAGGATCCCACTGTGTTCCCACTTCCATTTCCCTAGGGAAAACAGTTGAAGAGGAGAGCCAGAGGAGCAGGATTTGTGGCCCACAAAGCACCCACGTGCCACACAATGTGCTCGCAGCCACAGGGATGTCCTCACATCAGGGAAGCTCTCGCCCTTTCTCCACGCCAGACCATTGCAAAATCAGCTTCTGGGAGGACTCTGTTTCTCGTTTATTTCTCTTGGGCCTGTCCATGCTTCCCCTCCCCCCCATCAACCTTGCCAAATTCAAGTTTGTTCTAGAACAGTTCCAATTAAATGGCTTTTCAATCAGTTTGATCCCAAGGGCTCTTGCCAGAAGAGCGGCACGCCCGTGAAATTAGGAATTTCCTGCAGGACAGCTACTTTCTGAAAAAAAAAAAACCAACCAAAAACCCCCAAATTTTTGGATTTTCTCTTGGAAAACGATCAGCTCAGAAACAGAACTATTCGGCCTCGTGGCCAACATTTTCCTTTTTATTTCTTCCAGAATTTGGAGTAGGCTTTCCCCCTCTTCCCCCACACTCCCCCNAAATATTTCATGGATAAAAAGCAAACTCAAAGCACTCTGCCCTGGCTTGGAGTTCAAATGGGCAGGAATTTTCACACAGCCCAGACCTGGGGCTTGGAAAAGCTCTGGCTTCTTGGCAAAGCCCGTTCAGTAACGCAGCTTGGAGTGCCTGTGTTTGCCCAAGGCACACCTCTGGCCAGTTTAACACTGAGGAGGCCTAACAAAGCCCAAATAATTTCTGATACAGATCTGCCTAGAATTTCCTTTCCAGCAAAAAAAATTCTTATTTTTTTTGTTAGCAGCAGCTATCTGGGAGACATACTTCCAAGGCTGGCTCTTTCCCCCTTCCTCAGCCTCTTGAGGACTTTGAGTTGTGATTTTATGCGTGCTGCGTTTTCTCCCTTCCTTTGACACACACCAGCCCAGAGGACTGCTGTGATTTATTCAAGCGATGAGGGTGCACCCAGTGTTTATTCACCAGACCAGATTGCTGCAAGATAGAAGAGCCAGGCTGCGCTCCCCCTCCCCTGCTCCTAATGCCAAGAGATTAGATAGGGAAGCCAGATAGCCCCATTCTTGGAAGCAAGCAAATGAGCAACCCTAAATACCTTCCTAGACCCAGTGACCGTAAGTCCTTGGTGGTGAGTGGTCCTTGTGGGATAATGCCAGGAATAGGCATATTAAGCACATGAATGTCAAGTCCTAATTCATCTCTTTAATGTTGTACAGTAGCAGGACTGTACCCCCCTGCTGCGGTGTAATTTCACGCCAAGGAGTCTGATGGGGCTTCCTGCAGACTGATCCTTTATGGATCAGAAAACTCACTTTCTCTTTGTGTTAGAGGGCCCAGAGATTATCTTATTAACCACCTCCATGCCAGTGCAGATTAAACATCAGGCTCTGCCTTTTCTGAGGACTCCTTTTAGTGCTTCTTCCCCCCTCCTCTTGGTTCACATTGTGGAGGTGAGGAACATTAAGAACCTAAGCCTCTACCAGCAGGTCTCACAGTTGTGTGAGCAGATGAGCTATTTTGCATTTTCTTGCCTCAGATGCAATGTTGGCCTTGACTGAACCCTAAATCAGTTTAAGCAGCTTGGTGCATCCACATCAGGGCTTCTGTATTCCCTTTCCAGGTTCTTTTCTCCTCTCCTTTCCCCAAAACCAGAGAATGTTAAAGCAGAGCGATGCCCTGCAGGTACTGCCAGCCCCAGAGCCGCTAGCTTGACTGCAGGAGTGGGTCCACCCCAGGTGCTAAGCTCTGCAGGACCTGGACAGCTGGAGGAAGGGCTTCTTCCCTTCCACCATCTCCCCATCAGACTGCTGTTCCTGCACTGACATCACAGACATCTCCAGCCCACGCCATGGGCACAGCAAGATGTGAGAGTGACTGGTTAGGGTGTTCCTGTGGCCTCTAAAAGTGTCATGCACAGCACACAGATGAGGAGGGAAAGCAGAAGCCTGAACATATTCTCAGACACTCCTCAGGATGGGGGATTTTCCAATCTGAGGAGACAAAAGCCGCCTGCTTTCACCTCTAGAGCACGGCTGCCTCCCCGAATGATGCCAGAGGGCCACCCTGTAGCCACATCCCAGCGTGTAACAGGGGATGATAGTTTATAATCTCATTTTCTGGGCTGCCTGCCCTTCTGGTGCCCCTCATGCTCCATGTAAATCATATGGACTCCAGTTTCTTTGGCTCACAGGGTTGTTCTTCCCTCCTTCCCTTCTAACAGGCTGAGCAGGGAGTTTGTCTGTGTACACAGTCCCAGGATGGTCCCACTGAAAACCTGGCAACTCAGCCTTGTCTGGACAAACTGCTGCAGCCAGGGCCAGGCTCCCATCCACATGCATTTTCAGCAGATTGGGAGCAGCTCCAGCATGCTCCCATCTCCTGTTCAAGGCACCTGCACACGAAACCTCCCCATCCACTGGCACTGGTTTCCTGTATCAGAGTTGTCCCACCCCCACTTCGCTTCACCTGATGCACTTAAAAGAAAAGCAGTTGTACACAACCCTCAGTGGATTTCAATTATTTTTAGGGTATTGCTCATACCTGCTCGTGTTGTGTCAAGCTACAGACCCGGTGGCAAGTTCCACTGCCACCAACAGCCTTTCTGCAGCTAATGAAAAATAACCTGCTTTTTATCTGCAGAAAATAGCATCGCCTGGGTCTTACCGTGGCAAATTATTTAATGGCTCTCCAAGCATTAAATAGTCCTTACCTGTCTATAGGGCTGTGTAAATCTCTTTCCAGCTGCTGCCCTGCTGCATTGCTGTCACCCCAACTTGCAAAGCAGAGCTATGGACTACAGTAGAAGCTGTCTCTCCCCTCCAAGCAGGGAGCCAGTGTGGCCCCTCGCATTGTCATAGGGCAGAGGAGGATGTGAGCCCTCTCCCAGGTCCCTGGCTCTTCTCCCTAACACAGGTCACTTGTTCCCCAGAAGGACTCTGAACTGTAAGGATCTGGCTTAAGAGAAAAAAATCCTGCCCTGTTTGAGGACACAGCAGCATCGCAGAGGGATCCCTGGATGACAGGCAGGTGCTGAGCCTGCAGCCCACCTCTGCTGGGAAATGGTGAAGCACAGAAAACACCAATCCCCCAAATTTCCAACTGCCCATCCCTCTCATTTCCACATTGAATGGCAGAGGAGGGAAAGCCAGGGACCCCGTCTGCATTACAGCCACCACAGGAAAAGGGCTGTGCTGGGAGCCAGCACCCCACATTAGGACACGGCACCCGCAGTAGAGCCCAGGGCAGGAGCCCAGCCTGCGGCTGCCCCTCCCAGTGCCACAGCGGCATGGTCAGTAAACAAGGGGCCTGTCAGAGAGAAGCTGCTGACTCGGGGGCTGCTGTTAGGAATTTGATCATGAATAGGGCAGTTGGGTTTTCTAATTGAGGGAGAATAGCAAGGGCTTTCTAGGTTTAATTGCAATATTATTCTCATTTTATTTCTCCCTAAGGGAAGAAACAAACCTCTCTTCCACCCTACCTTAGCTCCAAGCACAGAAATGCAGCAGATGGACAGCAGCTAGAAACCTCAAATTCTACAAGAGGAACTGAACTTTCCACACACACACCCCCCAAAAAAACCCAACAAACCCACACCATGATCTACATAAAAAATCCCCTGGGGAAAACGTGCAACTTGAAGCCTTGACTTCTGTCTTTATGATCTGAGAACTCCCCTCTTGGCCAATGTGAGTGGGGTCAAGTGTGGCTCGGGCTTGGGGCTTTTAGGGTCTCTAAAGGCTATGAAGGTGGGCTTCAGAGGAAGGCTTTTGAGGCTGCAGAGTGTCCTGAGATCCCATGGGACGGAAAGCACAGCTCGCAGCCATGGGGCAGGCCCTCCAGCCTCCAAAGTGGAGCTGAAGCCCTTCAGTGACAGGGAGCACCACAGGTTACAGGTGAAGCAAACCAGAAGCTCCCCCGAGGACGCATCATCGTGACTGGGTATGTGCAGAGCTGCTTGCTTCTTTTTTGGGCTGGAGCAAAAGCCATCATGGGAGAGCTTTTACCTCCCTGCACGTTTGGAGCAGAGCTGCAGGTCCCCATGCGGCTAAGGCCCAGGCAGCATCATGGGGGGGTGGGAAACCAGCATCCCTGCGGCACAGCCTGGGGAGCTCCAGGACAGGCATCTGCCTTCACCCTGCAACGGCGGGGGGGGGAGGTTTTTCAGCCTGAATAAACGCAAAGCCCCCCCTATTCTGCCTGGCACAGTGGGTTTCCCTGAGACTCAGCCCATGCCTTAACGAAGGACTCCTTCCAATCCGCAAGCCGTCAGATCCCGGAGCAGAAGGGAGGACTGTTTGTTTAGACCTATGTGGGTTAGGCAGCTCAGACTTTATTCTTGCACTTTGATAGGTTCCTAAATGAAAATCCAATAATATTTTAAGCAGAACGGGTTCCCATGAAAGTCATTTCTAAATCGCCCGGCTCATCCTACCTGTCGGCTGGATTCTCCATCCCCACTGCCCTAAGCCCGGTGTAACGTCACTGCTCCCAGTGTGTTACTCCTGGGAGCCGAGTCCGGCCCTGCTGCAGAGCACCCGCTGCCGCCTGCCTTTAATGAACATGTAAATAGATGGGAGGCTTCGGAGCCCAGTAACCCTGCAGTCAGGAAGTTCTCCAAAGCAGCTCGGGAGAAATAATACTTTATTCCTGGTGGTGCAAATAACTGATAGGGACTGGCTAAGAAGGGTTCATGCAAATACTCCCGAATTAAGCTCCGTCTGAAGTTAGAAAGGAAAGATGATAAACACACCCGGCTTTAAAACTGCAAAATATGCTTTGCAGGCATGAAACCGGAGGAGTAACAAAACTATCTGACATCACATTAAAACAGCAAAGCATTTCTTATTCTCAGGGCTGCAGTTACCTAAAACCAGAGTCCCATTAAAGAGTTCCTAACTATTATTTACACTTCTAAATCTTAAAACCATTAACAAAAGCCACTTAATTCAATTACTTTCCCTGGGCGCCGATGTTATTACATTATTGTCACGAAGCCGAGCTCGGCTCTGGGTTTCTCTCTCTCTCTCTCTTGGTTTTTTTTCCCCCTTTTCTTTAAATTCATTGCTCTTTTCTCCGCTCCGAGTGCCTCCCCCGCACCTCCCCGTCTTCCTCTCCCTCGATGTCATTGTGTAGAACTAATGGGGTAAACTGAAATGGTATCTGTCCTCATTGACAGGTTTATGAGAATTTAATAAAGCGTGGCGCGGATAAAATGAGATATTACAAGGCCACACAAAGCTGATTGACTTCTCCACGTCAGCATTTTTATTTGGTTATTCATTCGTTTTATTTATTTATTTATTTCCAACGCAGGGGTGATCTCACCAGCCCCTTCGGTGGTGCCGGCCTGGGAGGGATGAGAGGGGGAGGAAGAACCGTGGGGAGAGGGAGAGGAACAACATGGGCCAAGCGACCCACTGACTTGCTGTGAGTGTGGGCCGCAGTGCTTTGCTGTTTTCTGATCACCCTGTGAAGATGACCTGCAGGAGTCAGTGAGGCCCCCCACACACACCCACACTGCCCATGCATGTTCATGCACCTCATACTTCCATGATGCTGTGGTGAGCTCACTAACCATGGCTCACCCCCAGCCAGGGGTTCCTACCACTTCTCCATCAAGGGGTCTGAACGTGAGACCGGTCGGTAGTGATGCAGGACACCGAGTACTGGGCACAGACAGGGTGGGAGGTGCATCAGCTTCGCATAAGCTGTGTGTCCCCATAGGGATGACATCCAAGGTGACACTAAAATGGCCCCCATAGCCCACCTGGTGGGATCCCTCCAGACCCAGAGCGCAGGGGTGTTTACACCAACTCACGCAGAGCGATCGCAACCTGCAATAGGACCCAGGAGGTCCTCAAGAAGAAGGATGCCACCAACTAACTGCCCCAAGGCATGGGTCTGCTCTGTGCCTCAGTTTCCTCTCCTGCCCGATGCCCATCCTGTTTGTATAACTGGACATTGCAGGTCACCCGGGGCTCCACAGTCCAAACCTCCCCTCTAGGAAAATCAACGTGTATATTTAAGTGTATTTGCTCCCATCCCACGGCAGAGCTGGAAACCTGGGCTGTGCAGTAACTGGCTGCCTGTCTCCCTCTCCTGGCCCGTTCGGAAAACAGGGCTCTCGTTTAAAAAGAAAAAGGGTTTGGGTGCTTTTTTCCAGGTAAGGAAAACCACAGTACCAGTGACCAGGGAGGTCTGGGTTCAGCCCTGTCACACTCAGAGATGGATGAGAGCTCAGGACCCTGGTACAACTCAGGAGCCCACTTAAATCCTGACCCTCAAATTAAGGAAGAACATTGCATTGGGGGAAGACTGGCACAATTAAACTTGGGGCTGCTGCTGCTGCTGGCCTCAAAACTTGGCCTGTGGGGCTTCAAATACAAATAATTATGATTTTTTTTTCTCCTCCCCTTTCTGCAATATGCAGGCAGAGAAGGTAGAGATGCCCCTGTTCATTCAAAAGTGCAGGCAGGCTGCCATGTTCAAGGCACAGCCCTGGACACTGCCACAAGCCCTGGCAGCAGCAGCCACAGGTCTCTGAGGACAGTTTGCAGAGCATCCCCTGTGGGGATGTCCCCCTGGGCAAAACCAACCTGGCCCAGACGGACCAACAGCAAAACTCCCATCATTTTAGAAGAGCCTTTAAAACGGCCTGAAGCCAGAGCACTGCTTCCCACGAGAGCTCAGGCTGTCCTATCACCCAAAGAGCCAAAATAGGGCTTTCTGCTTCGCCCAACGCTCCCGCGGGTGCCGGGCAGGTAGTGCAGGGTTTAAGGATGCCGAAGCCTCCGAGCATGAGACTCCTGCCAGCACAGCAGCTCAATCCTGCTCTCTGGTGGCTCACACCAGGAAGGCCGGATGCATCCAGCAGCGATGTCTTCTCGGAGCCCCGAGGGATGTTCACCCTGCCTTGGCCAGTGCTCCCTCACGGGCTGGGAAGCGCCGGTGCTCCTCTTTCTTTCTTCATTTAGCTCAAGGCACGGCTCAGAAAGCGGCTCCGCACAAGAAGACGGAGGTCGTGGAAGGTTTTAAGACTCCCTCTTTGAGTGGAGCACGAGTGTTGCTGGAGAGGGGCTGTGGCTCCATAAAGGGGCTGCAAACCCACTGCCCTTCTCTTACACGGCTCTTCCAAATTCTTTGCGTCGTGGGAAGCACCCTGCTGCTCCACACAGGTGGCTCTCAACCCCTCTAACAGCTTTTCCTGGGCTACACCAGTCTGCAAACAGCCCCCCACACCGCACCCCCTGCCGCTATCCTGCCTCCTTGCTGAAGGGCCACAGGGTGCAGAGCAAGCTGGGAAGCATGTCTTCTAGATTTCCTCACCCTGAGCCCACCAAGAGGTACCCAGTGTCCCAGCCCTACCAATGCAGCAGCACGATGGGCTCACGTGAAGCACAGGGCACAGCAGATGTCCCTTGAGGACACCAGCCCTGCCGTTCCCACCACCACCACCATCAGTCTCTCAAGGGTGAGAAGGTCCCCTGTGACCCCAGGAACAGCTTTATCAATTCAGACACCACGAGGCAGCATCCTACAAAGTCTGGGCTCATCCCTTGCTGTTCTGAGGATCATTTAACCATCTTCTCCATGCTGGTTTCACCCTGTAAAATTTTAAACACAGAGAGATGACACCCCACACCCACCCCCCCCCACCCCCACCCGCCGCCTCCTCTCCTG
>VZTU01023022.1:61034-105859 GCA_013400835.1 Zapornia atra
GTCTGAGGGCTCGCCGGCCTCTTCCGCCATGGCAGCAGGCTCAGGCTGGCCGCCGGAGCGGTGGCAGGGAGGTTGTCAGGCACTGGGTTATCAGCAGAGGCCAAAGTGCAGCCGCGCAGCCCGAGGGGACGGGACGCGATGCCACCGGTGACAAGGCACGGTGCCCAGGGGTCCGGCTCGGCCGCCTCGTACCCACTGGCGTCCCATCAAACTGCCCCAGCCTGTGATTGGAGTGGGGTCAAGGTTCGGCTTGGGATCAAGGTCCGGCTTGGGACCCTGATATTCATTAGGTGGCTGGGAAATCTGCTGCTCCCCAATGCCCTCTCCCCCACCCCCTCTCTCCCCTCTCAGAAAATGACCCCTTTGCTGTCAGCCAAGGGGCTCCTTGGCTGGTGTGTAGGATACCACGGTGATGCCAGGAGAAGAGGTGGCACCAGGTCCAGCAATGTGCCTACCAATGCCGATTCCCACTGTAATTCAGCAGAGAACGTTGCAGCAAGCAGCTCCCCCAGGCCTGGCCAAGACCTGTCTGAACAAGACTTCATAAAAGGCTTTCCGTTCAGCAGCAGGTGCTTGGTGAGACCGGTCTGGCCAAGGAGAGAAGGCTTCAGAAAGCAAGCCTGCATTATCACTGGCCTTGCAGGTTTCATGTCACGTTCACTGGTGTCAGGGTAGGAGCAGGATTGTGGGTTTGAGGAAGGTACTGGCTGCTACCGAACAGCAGGTGTTTGTGGATGGGGTATAGTGGGTACTAAGGGGAGAGTAGGAGCCCCTCAGCTGAAGTAGAAGTGTGTCATGTCTGTTCAACCTTTCCCTTAGTATCCTTCTGTGAAGACTGTCTCCATCCTCTCTCTGCGTTTGCCGGAGCTCTGCAAGAAACTCCGTGATGGCTCCCTCCCTCTGGAGCATGTCTTCTATGCCTACGTGGGCAAGGTGAGGAGCAAGGGTGGTGGGGCAGCATCTCAGCCATGGTGGAGCTAGCTTTCTTGGGAGAAGCCTAGCACAAGGTTCAAATGCTGCTGAGGTGTCAATGCTTGCTGGTTAGTGCTGGGCCACTCTGCGCTTTTGTTCAAGCACGGGATGAGCTGGGCATCTGGCTCCCATGGCTCTTGGCCTGGTTTGGCACAGAGGGGAGCTGCAGGCTCAGTGTATCTGGAGAGCCCATACCTCCCTGGGCGAGCCCACACCTTCCCAGGGACGGCTATCACTACAGAGAAGTGGCAGAGTGGTACTGTTGTCTGTCCTGCACCCCCAGGTGGGTTGTGAAACCTCAAAGATTCAGTGTTTGCTTTCATCCTCTGCTTTTGCCATAATGCCCTGATCACTCCCTGTGTTCCCACTTCGGGATTATCATTCTGGATAATCCCAGGAGCTCAGTGAAGAGCTGGGGAGCATAGCCCTCTCAGTCACACACCAGAAGGTGCTGTGCCCTGCTGTGTCCAGATGGATTTTGGAGTTGGGCATGAAAACGGCTTGGGAAGGAACAGGAAGGGCTGCCCTGATACCGACTGCCCGGATGGGGAGGTGGGAAAGGGGGAACAGCAGAAGGCTGTTGTGCAGTAGGCCCTGTTTCACCTGTGGGTTCTGCCTGCTTTCCCCAAGGCTGTCCAAATCACCACAGAAACCAACTGCATCACGGAGTTCCTGCAGGAAAGCGAGACCCAGCTCCGGAAAGCAAAGCTGACGGGGAAGCTGGGTTTGCTCTATGGTGTGCCTGTCAGCATCAAAGACTCCATTGACTGCCAGGTACCGCCAGCACGACACCACGTGTATCCTGAGATCCCTCTGGCTTGAAGTTTGGTGGCTGGGGGAGGTCTGACCTCAACGTCTACCTGGACTTTGTCCTAGCTGATGTGGGATGGCCTGCCCTGGCAGGTGATGAGCTTTGCTGCCCAACTCCCATATCAGTCAAAAGAGAGCTGGTCAGATTTCCCACCAGTGCCCTATGCAACGTGGGCATGATGCTACTGGAGGTGCAAGCATGTGCTTATATAGAGAGATAAAAGTACAGGGCAGGGGGAATTGCTGTCTTCCATTTGGAAACCTCATTGTTGTTCTGTGTTCCCAGGGCCACGATTCCACTTTAGGGTTTATAAAGAACCTCAATAAACCAGCAGCAGAGGACAGCGTGCTGGTGCAGGTGCTCAGGAGACAGGGAGCCATCCCATTTGTCAAAACCAACGTTCCCCAGTCCCTCATCAGGTAGGTGGGTGCTCCCTGCCCTCAGCATGACGGCAGTCCTCCTTCCCTCATCTCAGGTGGGGGTTTCTATCAAGTCTAAGTCGATCCCCATCTCTTTTTAAATAGCAACTGCTGGTTCCCATTCTTAGTGTCTCTGAGTTTTACTTTAAAGAGTAAACACCTCTGCTTTCAGGGTGAAAATTAATTCCAGTTCCAAATGAAGAAAAGAAACAAAAGGGGTGTAGGAGGGGAGAGAAATCCCGGCCCTTTTTTCCTGTGCAAAGTGCTTTTAAACTACTTTTCTTTAAAATTAACCCCTCAGAGGTGGTCCTGTTAGCAGTGCAAGCATGTGGATGGGGAAGGTTGCTAGCTAGTTAAGCTAATGACCTTCAATTATCCTGCTCCCAAACCTCTTGCCGTATCTGGGAGCCCATTCTTGATATGGGGTGAGGTCAGGTGTGCTCTGCTGGTGTCCCTGCTCTGCAGCTACCCTGCTAGTGTCCCTGTGTCCTGCCAAGTGAACTCTGGCAGAGCTCCCACGTGGCTGAGGATCGCCCAGTGATCACCCAGCCCTGTGAAATGCCTTACAGCACCGGGGCAGTGACTGACCAGCTTTAAAAAAGCCACACAAAGAGGTTGCCCTAGGGATTATCAGGTTTCACACCAGTTCATGGGGACATCTGGTGCTGGAATATCACTGCAGATGGCATTCAGCCTGTTCCCAAGCAGGGGCTCAGCAGTTTCCCCCACACCCCAAGTTGGGGGGCCTGGACCTGCTCCAGGTGGGCTACCTTGGATGTCCCATGGCACTTGGCACTGCATGGATGGGGAGCCTTTCCAGGAGGTGCGGTGTATCTGTGCTGCTGCTGGGTCTGTCTGGGGAGGGTTTGGTGACACTGAAGTAAGCTTGCAGTGAATCCAGGTCCTGGGACTGTCCTGAAAAGGCTGGTGGTCTTCATGGGAGCTTTGGGAAGCTCCCCCAGGCTAAGTGATGTCAATGTAACAACTAGTGAAGTACCTAATTAATTTCTGAAGGTCTTTTTGTTGTGACTGGGGTCCACGCCAGCAGATACCTACATTCATCTCGTTTGCACTCTCTCTCCCTAGCTATGACTGCAAGAACTTAATCTTTGGTCAGACGTTCAACCCTCTGCTCTACACCAGAAGCCCTGGAGGCTCCTCTGGTGGAGAAGGGGCACTTGTCGGAGGAGGTGGGTCCATCCTGGGCTTTGGGACAGATGTAGGAGGGAGTCTGCGTTTTCCTGCTGCCTTCTGTGGGATCTGTGCACTCAAACCTACCGGGAACAGGCTCAGGTACTCCAAGCAATGCAGTGATGTCTCTGGGTGAGACCTAGCTGCCATCCTACCAACCACTGTGCTGGGAGGCTTCTGTGGGCAAGGGGGAAACTTGGGAGGAACTGGGAAGGGCTTGTTTTTCCCTCCTGCCCAGCCTCTTCTGGGGCGTATATGGAAGGAAGCATTGGTTCCTCCACAACAGAGGTGAGGAAACCTCCGTCTGCGTGCTAAGGGGGTGGTTGTTCCTGACCTTCTGCCAATGTCTGCATCTCTGAAGGGCGGGCCATGCTTTCATTATCACTTGCCTAAGGCAGAAAGCCTTTCCCTTTGGTGAACCCTACTCAGCTGCTGTGTTTTGTGTGTCTCTTTTCTTCACAGTAAAAAAGGAATCATTTCTGGTGTCCTCGGGCAGAAGGCAGGTAGGAATTGATGGCTGTCCCCCATGGAGGGCAGTAGGGCAGGGGTAAGAAGGACCCTCAGATGGTCATGGGGGACCCTCACCAACACAATCAGAGAGGGAAGCAGGTTCCTTCTCAGGGACTCTTTCAGAGAGCCACCCCCATACATGATTCTTGAGAAACCAAAACATACTTGAGCCATGAGGAGAAGTTTGTGTAACACACAAACCTCAACACACCCTGTGAACCCCAGGTTGCAGCATCATCTGTCACTGATTCACAGAAGGGGGGATTAGCAGTCAAAGCTGGGGGTAATCTTATGTTGCCCTTGTGCTGTGATCAACAAAGCTTTTTGTTTAATTTTGTAAATCATGAAATGGAGATGTCAGGGCACATGTTGATGGATAACAACTCTGGGTCCATAGCAGTGGGAAGGCACCTGCCCAGTTCTCAAAGAACTGTTGTCAACACTAGACTAAGTCAAAATGATGCCAAGAGATCCTGCTTTTGCAGGACATGCCCTTGAAAGACCCCTAATTATGAATGCTCTCTTCTGATCTCTTCCAGTGGCTGCAGCAGTGGGGCCAATGGCAAAAGATGTGGAGAGCCTGGCGCTGTGCATGCGGGCGCTCCTGTGCGAGGACATGTTCAACCTGGACAGCACAGTGCCCCCCCTTCCCTTCAATGAAGAGGTAAAGGACCTCAAATTGGGGAAAAGGTCTCTGAGAAAAGCTGCTGTTGCTCAGGGTAAAGATGCCAGTGGTGCATGAAAGCCTTCCAGGACCTGTTCTAACGTGCCACGTGCCGTGGGTTGGCACGTGGGCGAGAGACGTGCTGCTTTCCAGACTCACCCTGGGTGTACTGCTCGCTCCTGATGCTGTGTGGGTGTACTGTTGGCTCCTGATGCCACTGACATCCTCCCAGCTGGTGCTCTGCTTTACTCTGCAGGTGTTCTCCAGCACACACCCCCTCCGCATAGGCTACTACGAAACCGATTTCTTCACCATGCCAAGTCCTGCCATGAGACGGGCAGTTCGGGAGACGAAGCAGCTGCTGGAGGATGCTGGCCACACGGTAGGATGTTGCATAAACCCGGCAGTCATGCTGCATCTCTTCTTCCTTCCTCTTGTGGCAGGGCCTAGAATCCTCTCAGCTTCCCCCAGCTTTAATGGAAATAGCTGCTTATGGAAAAGAGATATTCTTCATCCTGCAACTTGATTTCCCTGCTCAGCAGGATCTCTTTAGGTGCTGGTGAACAACAAAAGGGAGCCCGCCCTGATCCGTCATACGTGCTAGAGAGCAAACTGCTGTATGACTTGTCTGTAGAGTGGGTGCATTTAGGCTGAGATCCACACTGTGCTAGGTGCTGTACAACCCTGAGGTCCTGAGGTAGTTTCCCTGGGGCAGGTCCTGGTGGCACATGGTTACTGTCAGCTCAGCATGTTTCCTGAGCCCGACAGACCACCTCTCTTCAGTGGCTGTGTTGTCCAAGCATTCATTTAGTCTATTCTGAAGCCAGTTTCACCTCTTCTTCATTGTGTCCTTTGGCAAGCAGTTCTACATACCTACTGCATGAAAGCCACCTCCAGTTTTTGTATCTAGAGACAAGGACCCAAGCAGAAAATAAAAGGACAGTTAGAGATGATGGATCTTTTAGAGCCAAGAAGTCCCATATTGACCCAGACCCATTTCTAGAATCTCAGGTTTCTGGGGTGTCTCCTTCCTCCTCTCTGCCATTTCAGCTAGTCATCTCCTCTGAGGCATGGCTGTGGCTGCACACCTTCCCCTTATCCTTGCACAAGGATCAGGAGTGAAGTGGGGAGCACAGATTCCTGCTCTCTGTCACCCACTGCCAGTTTTGGAGGGACCTTTGTGCCTTGGAGCTGTTTGAACATCGCATGGGCCAAGCCCATCCTGTATCTTTTGAATCATCACTAGGTGCTCAAAAGGAAAACTGCTTTTTCAGGGGAGGATGGATGGGTTGGGAAGGACCTGGTGGCTTCAAATGCCCAAGAGCCTTTCCTGAGGGCTTGTCAGGAAAACCTCATCCCAACTTGGCCCATTGCAAGCCCTCAGAGGCTTCCCCAATACAGATTCCTTGTGCTTGTGCCACTGATTCCTCTTGTCCTTCCAGCTGGTGCCCTTTGAGATCACCAATGTGGACTACGTGGTCTTTAACTTCTGCGTCAGAGGAATGTTCTCCGATGGAGGTGCCTCCTTGATGAAGAAGTTGTAAGTGTAGCCTGGAGCAGCTTGGTGTGATCAGTGCCTTCCTACAAAATTGGGCCCCTGGGGTCTGGCTAAGTGTCTGGATACAGGGATCAGACCTGCTGGGGGCAGGCAGTGGTGGGTACTCTGGAGCTTACTGTCACGTGGTTCGGCCAAACCTCGAATCTCTTGGAAGATGAAGGGAAACTGGGTGCTGATGTCCTGTAAATACCCTGAGAACCAGCAGAGCCCAGAGGAATAGACCAAACCTATTTTTGCCACTTTGGGCTGTTCAGAGGACTTGGGTCTACAGAAGCTGGTCCACTGTTTTCTTCCTAAGGCCGCTCAGCTGAACACCTTCTTCTCTTCCAGCAAAGGGGAGCTGGAGAAAAGCTGCTTGGAGCTCTTATGGTTGGCAAAGTCACCGTGCTGGCTAAAAACTCTCCTCTCCTGGATCACCAAACCCTTTGTAAGGTCCATTTCTTCCTAGCCTAGATGGGGTTAAGCACTGGGTGGCGAATAACTCATCTGTTGCTGTAAGACTGTAGCATAGATAAGTCGCTGGGTGCTGCTTCCTGGCTGTGCTTAGACACATGTCCAAACTGTAGCAATGCTACTTCTGTTCTTCCTCTCCCCACTTTGTGGTAAGTCCACAAGTCCTGCCCACAAGCAGAGAGTAAACAGCTTATATTTGTGACAGAGCTGTGTCAGAGGACAGGGCTGGGATCAATGTCAATGACTTTGGTGGAGTTTTGGTTTTTTTTACTACTTCTTTTACTTTCTGCTTTGCAGGTGCCTCGATTGTCAGGTATCATAAGAAGCATGAGACCAAAGTGAGTAAATCTGAGCCTGGGCAAATGTGAGAAGGTTTGTGTTTCTCTCTTGGAGAGCAGCAGGGTTTGCTATGTTAGGGACACTGCCCCAGCTGCGTGTGTCTGAGGAAGTACAAGGGTGGGAGCAAACCAGGAGCAGCTTATCTCAACACCATAACCCTGCAGGGTCTGGCAAACTGTCCCAGTGCCAAGGATGGGAGTGAGGGCTGGGGCTTGTAGTCTCTTCTTTGAGAGCTGGATGAAGCTTGTGGGAATGAAATACAGTGTCAGCTTCAGCACTGGGTATTGCATCTGCCGTGCTGTGCTGTAGTGGCACTGTGAGACAGAAGGAAGGGGAACACACTGGGTAGGAGGCTGCAAAGTCAGCGTTGGGCAGTGAGTGGTGAGAGAGGGCCCAAATCCTGCAGCAGTGAGGGTGTGTTTTCTGCTGCACCCTCAAGGTGGTACGTCTGTCCCCACACTGAAGGATCAGTCTGTCTCACGCAGCCTGGCCTTTGAGAAATGACAAGCCTGGGCTTCCCCCTCCTTGGCACAAGGGCAGTAGTAGGGCTGGACACTTGTTGGGCCGAAGCAGTGCTGCACACACCTGCCATTAGTCTTCAGCCCTCCATCGTGGGCAGAAGCAGCAGTAAGACCCCCAGCCCTTGCGAGGGAAGCTGGGGCTTTGCCAGAGTCCTCTCTTCCCTTGGCTGCAGCTCCAGGAGCAGAGCTAACCTGTGCCCATCTGCTTTTGAATGCTCTTCCCTGCCCCTAAAGCTGCTCTTTGCAGCCCCTCTCGATGCCTTTCATTGGTTTTGTTTCCTTTTTCAGCACGGTGGATGAAGTCTGGAGTCTTCATCATGAAATTGAGGTAAAGCATTGCAAATCTGGGTTAGGTGGATAGGCTTTGTTTTATATTTCTTTGGGAAGAGGCATATTCAGTACCCACTGAGGGTAGGAGATGATCAAGTCCCTGGTGATGTGAGGTAGGAGCGTACATCACTAATGAACAGATTGTACTTGGATGTGTGAGTCCATGGTATGTTTAAAATTAGGGTGAAGAGCAGACACATTCACAATCCCATATCAGACCATTTGCCCCCACACTCAGTTCTTCCCCCACCTCCAGTATTAGCAGGGGGGAGGGTGTTTTGTGTGGTGGGAGGGCTCTTGACCTGGGTTGCTGGGTTATAGTAGGATCAGGCCTGATACAGCTCACCTGCAATTGATGGATGGTCTTGGGGAAAGGCACCCAAGGAGAGCCTCAGCCATAGGGCAGCACATCCACCCCACTGACCACCAGTTCGTTTCCTCCTCAGGAGTTCTGTCACCAGTTCATTGCCCAGTGGAAAAAGCTGAATCTGGACGTCATGCTTTGTCCCATGCTGGGCCCAGCTCTCGGCATCGGCTACCCTGGGAAGCTCTCAGGTAGGACTGCTGACTGCAGGCCTTGGCCTCCAGCACGCCCCTGCTGTGGCAGTCCACCAGGATCAATGGGGAGCATTCTTCCTCCTCCCTTCATGTCCCCAAGATGCTGGGCAGCAGTGGGAAGAGCTTGGCTCTTGGGGTAGCCCCAGTCTGTGGGGTACACCCAGAATAACCCCCCTGATGAGTGTGATGGCCAAGGGGTGGGTTTTCACCCCACATTCCTTGAGTTCCTACTGCATGTGCCCCGCTGCCTGGATGCTCACATGCACAGAGGGGGCAAAGGCTTTCCCTGTGGCATGCTGGTCCTGCGAGCTCTCCCTGTCCCACAGTGGCAGTCAGCTACACCATGCTCTACAATGCCCTGGACTTCCCTGTTGGCGTGGTCCCTGTTACGATGGTGACAGATGAGGATGAGGAGGAGCTGAAGAGCTACAAGGGGTACTTTCAGGACTGGTGGGACCGGACCCTGGCAAAGGTGAGTAGCACCAGGTTCTCCAGGGACATAAGCATCCCCATCCCTTCTCCTGGACATCCCTCTGCCCTTTTCCTTTCTGTTTGTGCCACAGGCTTTTCATGGCAGTGTGGGGATGCCGGTGGCCGTGCAGTGTGTGGCCTTGCCGTGGCAGGAGGAGCTGTGCCTCCGGTTCATGAAAGAGGTGGAGACCCTCAGCACGAAGAAAAACATGTTCTTCTGAGTCCTGCACGCTCACCTGGAGCAGGATCCCAGCTGGCATCACTGCAGGTCATCCTCTGGCCTGACTCATCCACAGGACTTGTGTTCCCCTCCGTGAGGATGCGGTGATGGCTGGGCTGGCTGCTGGTTTTGGGTTGCAAGGGCAAAATGAGGCGAGCTCCATGGTGGTGAAGCACTTCTAACCATAGTCCTAATACAGAATTTTTTGTTATCAGGAAGTCTGTTATTTTTGTCCTGTGTTTGTGTGGGGGGTTGGGGTGGATTTTAATAACCCTTTCAACAGCCCCAGGGAAGTGGAAGAACATGATCCTTCTCTTAAAACTGTAGAAACTGAGGCACAGGGACTAGTTTTGCCTGAGACCTTCTATATGGACTTCTGTAGGAGCAGGGGGGTTTCCCCTCCGTCCTCAGCTCCCTGAGGATGAAATGTGGTGTTTCCCCTGCCACAGATTAGCAGTCCAAGGCCAAAGTCTGCCTGCAGTCCCTGGCAAGCAGGGAGGGAGCTGGACCGCTTCCCACAACATAGGGCTGCTGGAGTGGAAAGCTGGAGGGAGCGTGAACTCCTTCAGATTCCCACTTTCCCCAGGGCAGAGGTACAAAGTGCTGCAGCTCACCACAGTGCATGGGTAAAGCTGGGTGCCAGGGTCTGACGGACAGACAACCTGCCCTGCTCACCCTCTCCTCCCATTTAAGCCCGAGGGTGTCACACCAGGTTTTCCAGTGGGATTTTCCAGCCACTGGTAGCTGCCAGCACCAGGATTGGCATGTTGATGCTCCTGGCAGGTATCCAAGGGTGCTCCAGAAAGGGAGAAGCATTTTCTCACTGCAGCCATGTCAGGCTGATCATAACAAAGCTCTGGCAGAATTTATGTTTGGCTTTTGTAGTGTATTGTTTCAGACAGAGTCATGCAAAATCTTCTCATGCTGGGTAGAAGGGTTTATCCCAGCCTAGAAAGCTGCCTTTATCAGCCCCACTTGGAACAAAGAAGGGAGGGAGCTCCAGGCATCCCAGGACTGAATGCTATTTAAAGCCAAGACCCAGAAGAGCTGGGGTGGAGTTTTTCACCAGTTTACAAGTGTTCTCAGCTCACACAAGAAATACTGGATGAGGTTTATCTGTCTGCATTTCAAAGGTCAAGCCTGGAGGAGCTTAAACCAGGGGAGGCAAGGCCATGTGTCCATGCTCAGGAGAGCCAAGCATGGCTCTGTTGGTTTAACCTCTTGTCTCACTGGCACAGAGGTGGGCAGGGTGCAGGAGTCCAAACTGCAGAGACACCAGTGGACCAGAACGGGTAAATTCACTGGGAGCTGTGAGCAAAGACCTCCAGCGAGCTGTGCAAAGGGGCACAGCACCAGGCAAGGCCAAAGCTGCTGTGTGGCCCCCGGGACAGGCTGCCAGACAGGGCCAGCTTCAGGCTGCTTCCAGCCTGGGCAGAGGGAGGGGGGGGGTGTGTGGCAGCACTGAAGCTAAAGGCTAGGATGGGGCAATGAAAACAACAGCCCCACAGCCAGTGGGGAGAGGTTGGTGACCCACACGGAGTTGTCTGGCTCTTACTGCTTCCATCTGGGCCCAACAGGGAGGATCCTCCTCACCCTTCTAATTAGCAGGCAGATTCTTTACAAAGTTTTGCTTCTTCAACAAGGACCTTCCCTGCTGCTACAGGAACAACCAACCCCATGGGATGTGCCTTTAACAGGCGAGGTAACAGCAGTACAGTCACTAGCTTTTGGTCCCCAAACAAGACCTCTCCACCAGAGAGCAATGGATAAAGCCTCCTTACAAGCACTACTACCCTCTGCTTTGAGCAGAGCCAGCCCTTCTCCAGACACAGCAATGTTGCCTTGCATCTTGGCAATGAACTTGCAGGGGCACCCCTGTTCCTTTACTGTGGGCTTGCAGACAGACCCTTGAGGAGCTTAATTTTTTTTTAGCCCCTCCTTTCCACACTGAGCCCCAGGACAGTCCTGTGGGTGGGGAGCTGGTAAGGCTTTGTGGTCCATCTCCTTTGCCTTGTGCTGGTTGGAAGATGGCTGAGAAACTGGAAAGCAGGTAGGATGCTGGGCCCATCAGAGGGAATTTCCTAAAACTGCCTACCCAAGATCTGGGCTGCCAGAAGGCTTTTAAAGGGGCTTGGCTTGAAAACCACAGAGAGCAGTCGCACACCTTGAAGGCCTCTTCAGATAGCTCCTTCCACACTGCCTTTCCAGGGTCATGGTGTCCTTGCACCTTCATGCTCTTTGATCTCCTGAGCTCCATCGTCTCCAGTAGGTACAATTTCAGGCCCAGCACCAGGTTGCCAGTGCAAGCAGAGCTGCATTACCCCAGGCTCAAAGGGCTGCACATGCTGTGGCTTGAGGGACAGACAGGATGGCTGAGCACTTCTAGTTAATGGGCTTAAGTGCTAATTCATTATTAGAGGGTATAGTAGATACAGTCCAGACCTGGGTTTTACAGACATTCAGCTTGCTTAATTAGCTCTGTTCCCTGTGCTTAGCCAGGTATGGCAGCAGCCAGGGTCCTGGGGAGACACAACCTTGGGAGATACCCCCACACACAAACCCAGTGTGAGCTGAGCGTGTTGCTTCTCTGACTGACCCACGGTGCTTCTCCAGCAGGCAGGCAGACCCTTTCAAAGTCCACGGTCTAAAAATTCCACTCCTGGACTTTGTTAAGGCAACTCTGCTTCAGAGCTGATCTTGCACAGCAGGCAACTGCTTATCCTGCATTCCTCCACCCTCCTTAGGATAAGGTGGGAGACCGAGGTGTCTGTAGCTGGACCACAACTAGAGAGAAGTCATGACCCAAGAGCAACTGTGGCAGGTCCTACACCCATGGTGGGGAGACCCCCGCACCCTCTCAGCTCTGCTCTGCAGTTCAGCTGCAGCCATAGGGCTGCTGAAATGGCTGGGACGTAGGCAGATCCAGCAGAAGATGGAGGAGGCCAGGAGGACACGGGATCTGGCCCTGGAGCAAATGGAGAAGGCAGCTCACAGGTTTAAACAAGAGGTAACTGGGGGGGGGAGGGGAAGTGTGTTTGGGAGGAAGGGATTGTGTATCAGGTAACCAAAGAAAGGGGGGAGTGCTGATTGATGCCACTTTGAATGGTGGTTAGGGCATATGCTTGTTTTGGATCATTACCCATTTTTTTTGAGAGTGATCACCCTCTCTGATCACAGAAACATCTTCCATAAAGACAGCATAAAGGAAGAGTTTCTTAATACAAACCTGAGAACAAAAGATGGATCAGAGTTTGGGACCAGCTGAATCAGCTCCCTGGACCTCCCTGTGCCCTTTTCTCCTCATCTGTCCCTACTGCTGAGACTTTCTTCCCTCCTCCTTCTCACCTCCGCCCCGCCACAGGGACCTGTCTGCCCCATCATCCTCAAAGCAAAGGGCAAGAGGGGGTGGCTTCACATGTCTCCAAAATCTGCACATCAGTGACTAAAAGACATTTCCTCCTGCCCATGCCCAGGTAAAGAAGCACCTGGATTTTAGGAGGTCAGGTCCTTGGACTCAGGATTTGTCGTAAACCATAAGCAATACCTACTGCTCCTCCCATCCTTTTTTCCTCCGTTAATGACAGCTTGCCTGTGAGTTAGAAGGGGAGGTGAGGGCCTGCGGGAGAGTAAACAGACACAGGTCAAACCTCTCTTACAGGTTCATGCAACTCTCCAGCCAAGAGGCATTCCTCTGCATGTTTTCATTCTACTTTTATAGACTCAGCAAATTCCCCGTCAGCAAATTCCCCACCCCAGCACACGCTGTGCTCTGTGGGGGGCCTGCACTTCTACAGGGAACATCTTCTAAAATTCTCCAGTCGGGGTCATGGCTGGGCAGATGTTAGACATGGGGATTTGCAGCCTGAACACCAGCCTTTCCTGTCATTTGTGTCCCCCTGCACCCAACTTCCTACCCTTTGCAGAACCCAGGCACCCAGACTGCGCACATCCTCTCGCTGACAATGGCAGAGCTGGCAGAGAAGCTGAAGGAGGGGTCCCTGTCCCCAGAAAGTGTCCTCTACTCCTACATGGGCAAAGTGAGTGATACCTCCATCATGGGAGAAATGCTGTGGAGGCTTTTGAATTAAAAAAATACCCCAGCTCATTTTGGTGAGAGAACTGGCAGTGCTGGGGCTCACAGTTTGTCAGTACTGTGATGTCTGAAGGGTGGTTTATGGGCAAATAGGTAGGACAGAGATTTAGGGCAGAAAATCATCCCAGCAAGAAACATCTAAAGTTTATAGGTAAGGTCTGGATGATGAATGCTGGTGGTTTGAGGAGACTGAAGTTTCAGCTTGAAAACTCAATTTAAGTACTGTTTCCTCCCTTCCATCCATCTGTTCATCTGTCTCTGTTCTGGAGAGGCTTTGGAGGTGACTCAGGAGGTGAACTGTGTGATAGACTTCATTCACGGCTGTGAGGATCAGCTCCAGAAAGTGAAGAAGCAGAAGGAGAAGGGGCTGCTCTATGGCATCCCCATCAGCATCAAGGACCACATTAACTGCAAGGTGCGTCCCTAATTTCCCTGCCTCTTGGCCCGGGGCTGGGAACAGGCCAGCATGCCCCATCATCCTTCTCAGCACTGTCTGAGTTCCTTCTTACCAAATATTGTGGGACCAGCAAACCTGCCTTTCTTCTGATGAAAATGTCTGCAGAAATTTGTAACTTGCTCTGATCTGGTTTTCTCTGGTGTAGTCCTGTCCTGCCTGTCAGGAAAGTTAGGTGGGAACTTTGTCACAGGAGCCATCAGGACCTATGTCTGTTATTGTCACAGCTCCAAACAGCATCTTTCCTGACACCTGGTGTTCTTTGCTTTCCACTCCCAAGGGCCACGTCTCCACTGCAGGGATGGTGAAGTTTCTGGGCCAAGTGAAGGAAGAAGACAGCGTCGTCGTGCAGGTTCTGAAGAGCCAGGGGGCAATCCCCTTTGTGAAAACCAACATCCCACAGACGATGATAAAGTAATCGCATGTTCACCTTCATGAAAATGCCATGAGATGTGACTCTTGCTGTCTGAGAGTGGGCCTGCATGCACAAGCTCCCACCCTCTTTCAAGCTAATGATGCATGTTGAGTTAATTGCCTCCTCAGTGCAATATGAAATTATTTATCTTACACTTGATGCCTCTTCCTTCTTAAATCCAGCTGTCTCAACAAATCTACTTTCAAGATTTTTTTTATCTCAAGAAATCTACTTTCTACTGATTCTTCCCATGGGATTAATTCCATGGTCACCCCTGCACGGATGCTGTGTGCCCCGTATTTATGGTTTGCAGAGACAGAAGTACCTCGCTCACCTGCTGATCTTCCTCTCCCCAGCTATGACTGCAGCAATCCTATCTTCGGGCAGACCCTGAATCCTCTCAACCACCAGAAGAGCCCTGGGGGCTCCTCGGGAGGGGAGGGAGCTCTCATTGCAGGGGGAGGCTCCATCCTGGGCATCGGCTCAGATGTAGCTGGCAGCATCCGCCTGCCATCCAGCTTCTGCGGGCTGTGCGGGCTCAAACCCACAGCTGAAAGGCTCAGGTATATCCCAACATCTATCTTCTCCTTCTAACCACCATTAAGGCTGCAAAGTGTCCCCATAGCACATCAGACTTTGCAGTAGCGTCTGTGGCTTCCTGCAGGTTCCAGTTAGCACCCTAACCTGCCTGTTGCCTTGTGCCAGCAGGGTTAAGGGCTGTGTTGATGACCTGGGGTGATCTCCATCTGTTAACACAGCAAAGGCTTATTCTACTTTTAATAGCTCTGGTCAGGAAGCAACAGGGTCATCTCCTTTTCAGATTTTTTCCAGTCCTTGCTTTGCTTATAAGAGTTTCCTGTTTATCAAAGGTGGTTTGCTCACAAATGAGAAATCAGATGCACCAGGGAAAAGAGACGGTAAAAACTGTCTCTAGTCCCTAGCAGCTGGCAGTCTTCTTAGCCTAGAAAACAAGTCTTTGCAGGACCTTTTGCCCTTCTAGATGTTGACTTGGGGGCAAATAGAAAGCCTGTAGGTTGCCTTACAGCAAGAGCTGCTACTGATTTGCTTCTCCTGTTCTGTTCCTAGCAAACTGGGTGTGGTTTCTCCTATCATAGGAATGAAATCAGGTAAGTCTGCCTGGGTGGTGTGTTACTCCTGTGAAGCCTTTACTTCTTACCTCTCCTCCTCCTGCTGAAATGGCAGCAGCTGTGCGTGGTCAGTCATGTGCCTCCTGACCAGCCAAAACCAGTGATCAATCAGAGAGGACCTGCCTTGTGTTGTTACTGTCTTTTCTGTTCTGGGTGGTGGTGGGTGTTAGCTGGTTCTGAGCAGAACTGAAGCAACGCCCGTTCGGGCTGTGCGGCGCGTAGCAGTGAGACACATGAGACCTGTGTACCAAAGGCCTGGGATATTTCACTGCAGTGCCTGCCAGGAGGCTGTGCTGGCTTCAGCTGCTGCCAGGCAGTATTGCTGTCAGCAGGAGGGCTGAAGTCCTCCCTCCTCTTGAGCGGGCCTCGTGCTTGCAGGGTCCTGGCCTGGAAGATCATCAGTGGACTGTATCTGCTCTGAGACTTGCAGATTGTTCCTGCTGGATCTCCTTGCTCGCTCCTTGCACGTTACACTCATTTCCTGTTCCTCTTCCCTGACCCAACGGAAAATCTTCCAGGCTGTGACCCTAACAGTAAGACAGCACCAACCCACCTCCCTGCAGTGATGGGACCTCTGTGTTTGCAGTGGCAGGGATGCTGGGGCCGATGGCAAGGGATGTGGACAGCCTGGCTCTCTGCATGAAGGCACTGCTCTGCGAGGAGATGTTCCAGCTGGACCCCACCGTGCCCCCCCTCCCCTTTGATGAGGAGGTAAGGCTCAGAGGCAATCCCATGCCTCCTTTTGTTGAGGAACAAAGTGAGATCTGGGGACATTCCTGCCTGGTTTCGTGTCTCAAGGTAGCACAGGAGCCAGAGGAAGTGTTCTCCTAGGCAGAGGGCAGCAGCATGAGCAATCAAAAGAAGCAGACAGGGTGTCGTGCCCTGCTGAGACCAGCCAAATGCTGACTCCTTCCCCTCCTGGCCATGTCCAAAACAAGCTTGTTGGGTCCATCCTAGCCCAATCCTGAAAGGAGTTGATTTCCCCTGATCAGAGGAATTTACGCCTCACACCTTTAATTAGAGACCCTGATTTAGTGCTCACTGACCTAAGAAATTACTGCTCTTTGCCATTAGCTCGCTGCATCTGACATCTCATCGTGTCTTTCTGGCTCAGGCCCTGGATCCTGGGATCTTTCAGTTGTCCCTGACACCCAGACAACACAGAGCTGTTGCTTGCCCTAGATGACCATCCCCTGAACAGTCTCCATGGCCGTGTGTCCCAGGCATGTGGTCTGTACAGGTGCTGTCACATCTGCTCTCTCAAACCTGGGACTTGTTCACATTATAGGAGGTGGGGTCAGAAAGACCATGCCAAGGACCACTGTTGCAGGCCTGTATGTTGAACAACACAGCTTTCCACCAGCCCTATTGCTCCCATTGTTCCTCCAACCTAGGAGATCTTAGTTGCTGCCTCCCTGAGCCCTAGGAATGGTCCAGTCTTGTACGTCTCCTGTGTGCAAGTAATGGCTCCTCTTCCCACAGGTTTACACCAGCTCAAAGCCACTTCGCATTGGGTATTATGAAGGAGACGGCTACTTCCAGCCCTCACCCAGTATGAAACGGGCTATCCAGCAGACCAGAAAGGTCCTCCAGGATGCAGGGCATACGGTGGGTTTTCATGCCTGTGGTTGCCTGGAGCTGTTACCCTGTTCCTTGCAGAGTTCAGACAAGTCACTTCCCATCTCTGCTTCTGCTGCCTGTAGAACAGGCAACGTCCTTCTCTGCTGCAAGGATCCTGAAGAGGAAGGCACAGGGAACAGTGTGTTTCCCAAACTGAAGCAATCTTGCTTATGTTCCTGGCCTAGCAGACAGGAGAATCACCTGCAGACATCTCCAAGTTACCCTTTTATAAAGCACTGTTTTTTCTATGTTTGGTGTTCCCATAAATACCAAGCTCACCACAGCTTCCATGATCCCTTGGCTGTTAAATGCAGTCTGCAGATTTCTTGGTGGGTGGGTGTGAAGGTGGTTGGAGCAGTTGACCCCACACACCCCCCCCCAGGGATACTTTCTACCCTAAATTATTCTGCCGTTCCAACAATGGGAAGTTCTATAGAGGACTTCTTCCAATGATGCAAATTACTTAAAAATACTTGGTGTTTTGAAGCCTCTAAAAGTTCTTCTGGCCCATGCCAGTTCACAATGTGTGACTGCGCTGCCATCCAGCAAGACCTGGACAGGCTGGAGAGCTGGGCAGGGAGAAACCTAATGAAATTCAACAAGAGCAAGTGTAAAGTCTTGCACTTGGGGAGGAATAACCCACTGTATCAGTACAGGCTGGGAGATGACCTGCTGGAGAAGAGCTCTGTGGAGAAGGACCTGGGGGTCCTGGTTGATGACAGGTTGGCCATGAGCCAGCAGTGTGCCCTGGGGGCTCAGAGAGCCAATGGGATCCTGGGGTGCATCAGGAGGAGTGTGTCCAGCAGGTCAAAGGAGGTGATCCTCCCCCTCTACTCTGCCCTGGTCAGGCCCCACCTGGAGTACTGTGTCCAGTTCTGGGCTCCCTGGGATAAAAAAGACAGGGATCCCCTGGAGAGAGTCCAGAGAAGGGCTACGAAGATGATGAAGGGCCTGGAGCATCTCACCTATGAGGACAGGCTGAGTGAGCTGGGACTGTTTAGTCTAGAGAGAAGAAGACTCAGGGGGGACCTAATTAATGTTTATAAATATCTTAGACATGGGATGCAGGGGGAATTGGCCAGCCCCTTTTCAGTGGCCTGTGGAGACAGGACAAAGGGCAATGGCTGCAAGTTGGAGCACAGGAAGTTCTGCACCAACATGTGGCAGAACTTTTCCCCAGTGAGGGTGAGGGAGCCCTGGGACAGGCTGCCCAGGGGGTGTGGAGTCTCCTTCTCTGGAGAGATTCCAGCCCCGTCTGGACGCCGACCTGTGCAATATGAGCTGGGGAGCTGCTTTGGCAGGGGGGTTGGACCCCCTGAGCTCTCAAGGTCCCTTCCAACCCCTGTGATTCTGTGTTAATGCCTTAGAGACAGGAAGTGTCAGTGGGCAGATGCTGCTAACCCAGATCCCTTTCTCTCCTACAGCAGCAAGGAGGCCCTAGGCTTCCATCCCTTCCCAATCGCCTCAGCAGTGAGGCAACGAGGTTCACGCAGGGCTCTGTTGATCGTTCCATCTTTGTCACCTCTTGAACAGGGCTGGTTTTCTTGCAGCTTGTTCCCTTTGCACCACCCAAGATTGACTATGTGGTAGATGAGCTGTTCACCAGAGGGATTTTCTCAGATGGTGCCGCTCACCTGGTGGACTGCTTGTGAGTAAAGCCCCCTTCCCAGTGTGGGACATGAGACCTGGCACTGAATAGCTGGTGGCTGCCTCAGGAGTGTTTATATTCCTGTGGGTGCCAACTGAACAGTGGGCAGCAGAGGAGCGATTTCTGGCAGGATGAATTTTGCATGAGCAGCAAGGAGCTCACAAGAGCAGCTCTCACTCATGGATGATACAGTAGGTAATAAGATACCAGTGTGTCAGTGGTGCTGTGGCAACTGGTCTTGTGTGTGTTATTAACCCTTTGTGATGGGAAAAGTTATACATGATAGAACTTCCTCCAGAGGTGGAATGGTTTAGCCCCAGCTAGCAGCCAAACACCCACCCAGCCACTCGCTCGCTTTGAGGTGGGACATGCCCAGGGCTGTACATGGCTCCACATCTGAAAAGTGCTCCAGAGCCTTTATGGCACTGACAGCAGGGGCAGTCCAGTGCTTCTTTCTCTAACTTCTGCAGTGAGCATTGACATCTGAGCATCTAAATCCCACAAGCATCTCTTGTTTTAGTGTTTTGGGTTGAAACAGGCAGATTTAGTCTTCTAGCACCTCCACTTTAAGACTAACCTTGCTTTGGAAACAGCACTGCTGCTGCTGTAGCTCTGGCACCGGTGGCTTGTCCTGACTTCTTCACTCTCTGCCCTTCCAGCAAAGGAGACATCGTGGATCCCAACCTGAAATCCCAGTTCAATACTTACAGGCTTCCTACCCTGGTGAAAAGGATCTTGGCTATCCTTCTGAAACCCATAGTAAGTGTGTGGGCATGTCTCATCTGTGATGTAGAAAATCTGCAAGGTGAGGAGGTTTCTGCTTGCTGCTCCCCTGGGAGTGCTTTGCTGCTCCATGTTAAGTGCCTGATGGACTTCACAGTGAAATATATTTAAATATACTTAGTGCCTTAGCCCAGGCTGAACTTAGCAAGTGGGTCTGACAGCTTTCTGTGTGAGTTTTGCATGGGGAGGTCAAAATATGAGCCATTCTCAGGAACCCATGAGCCACACAGCTCACCCAGCAGTGGATCCCGAGAGGGGATACCACTGGCAAGGATCTAAACAGCATCCTCAGATCCAGAGGATGCTCTCCATGGCTAGCAGCGTGGTCTAGACAGCACGTGGTGTTGTGATTAAACTGTAATATGGGAGGAAAACCACTTCATTGGAAACTCCACCTGCTCTTCAGAGTCACTTCTGCAAGGGCAAGAACTGTGCCCAAAATGCAGTCATGTGGTAGCCAGCTATTTCAGCTGTTGTTGACTAATCCCAAGTTTTTCTTTTCCCTCCAGTACCCACGCATTGCTCGGGACCTCAGCGCTCTCTGTGGAGTGGGGTAAGCTGCACTGAAGTAGCTCTAGAGAGGGGATGCACGTGAATGTGTCCACCAGATCACGCAGGTAGATGCCAATTCACTGTGCAAACCCCTGTCAAGGGGCTGTGCAGCACAGGCTGAGACAGATCAATACATGCAGCCTCAGTACCACCTGGGCTTAGCACTGTGTTACTCAGGGCTATGCATCCACAGGCAATTTAAGAGCTCGAGGACCCTCATCCTGGCAGGGCTAGGATGTCTCCTGGGAGATCAGCACAGACAGATAGAGGGTACTTGCTACATCAGGTGGATTTTGGTACCCAGAGCATCAAATGCCAAATTAATGTGGAGCTCTCTGCACATGAGTGTAATGTGGTGTGAACTGCCTGCTCCTCCAAGAGAGGCAGAGACACCAAACCTGGGAAAAGTGAATTTAGAAGACTGCAGTGATCTCTGCTGAGGTGCCAGAGTGCCTGGACACGTTGGCAGGCTTTTAACATTGCATGTTGTGATGTACCTGTGAGCACGTGTGAACCCAGGGAAGTCAGCTGGGTGATCCTATTGCTCAGTCCCAGAAAGATCATGCAGTTTCCATAACAATGGGTTGCCTGTGCATTTTGTTAATTGTTTTCTGTTGCCACAGTCTCAAAGCTGATTAATTCTGCCACCTTTGCAGGTCTGCCAAAAACCTCTGGGATCAGCACGGAGCAGTGGCGGTAAAGTGGGGGGTGGGGGGGGGGTTATTATTATTCTTTTTTGCCCTTATTGAATATAGTGAGAGATCCCCAAAGTTTCTTAGCAATTGCTTACGGCTCTGAGATGTATTTGGGGTTGGGAATGGATCATGTGTAAATAAAGCAGCTGGGTTTTTCTTTGCAGGGAGCAATAAGAGCTCAGAGCAACAGATGTTCATTTGAAGGACTCTATTTACACTAAAGGATGGGGAGGAAAGATTATCCTTTGCCCTGCATTTTCTAAGCAGAAACGACACAAGAGCAGGCAGTACAGATGAAGCTTCATTTTTTTGTTCTTTCCATCTCTTGGTGCAAATCCTTCATTTCAGACATTAGGTGCTATTGTCACTAGCTAAGCCTACGCTTGAGCTATAGAGCAGAGACCTTGGGACTTGAAAATTGTAATTGAGAACTCCTTGGCTTGGGAAGATTTTTTACGAGTTCATTTGGGATGAGGAACAGCACGTGTTCTCCTGAGCATACAAGTCCAGTGCTGCACCCAGACCGATCAGTTCCTCTTTAAAAGCAGCTTGGTTTTATGTTTTCTTTTGGTTTTGTTGGTAAGCTCCTCTCCTCCCTGCTCTGATAGTTAGAAACTTTCATATTTTCCATGCTGTTTATTCCTTTCCACTTTATGTCCTTGAGCTTAAATAACGCCTCGCCTCTCTGGTATGTTCCGCTGCCGCCCTTGTCCTTACTCTATTTATAGAGAGCAATCGTATCCCCTTTCAGCTGGTGTTTTGCAAGGCTGAAGAAGCTGTATGTCCTTCCAAAAGGCAGGGTTTGTGTTCCCCAGAATGCCCTCACAACCCTCCTCAAGAAGAAACATGCCCCCAGCCCGCAGCCTCCATCAGTGCCAGTCACTCGGTGGACGCGCAGCCCTGCTTGCAGCAGGTCTGATGGAGCCTAGGGCAGAGGAGAAGCTACAAACCTGGCTGGTCCCTGGGCTGATGGGAGTGTTTGGGTATTTGTTACTTGCTTTTAGATGAAAACAGATTCTTTCACCCAACCTTCTCCATCCCCACAAAAAAAACCCGAGCCCCAACACCCAAGTAACAAACAACAAAGCCCCACCAAAAAAACCCCACAAAAACAAAAGCAAAACACCACAAAAAAAAAAACCAACAACAAAATAGAAAACTCAACATGGTTTTTCAGCCTCAGAGATATTTTGGATTGCTTTGCTTCAATGAAACCATACTCACATTCTTTTCATCTACAGCAAACAAAAGCCGATTCAAAATTTTTTGGCTAGCGATTGGTTTTTCTCTCAGAACAAAAAAAAAACTCAGGTTAGCCACACTGACTGTATTTCCTGGAAACCCAGCTCATTTGTTGAACTCCTATCAGGAAGGATGTCAGGCTGCAGATAAAAATTCAGGTCAGACTAGAAAATAGCTTTGTGGCTGGGGCGTTTCTGAGACACATAGAAAACTCTTAAAAAGATAATTAGGGATAAGAAAGTTGTGTAGAAGAGTGCCTAGACCACAAGATAAGTGTGTCCCTGCAGCCAGAGCATGGCTGCAGAAGCAGGCACACTGTGGTCCATCTCTGCATGTTTAAGACAAAATGGGACAGCTCTTTGAGGATGGATTAATTCATTGTCTGATGTTCAGCACTGCTGTGGAAAAGCGGGATACAAATCTAGATCTCTCTTGGATATCTAGTACGAGCCTGAAGCTGTTCCCCCTGCATTTTGGGGGGAAGCCCTCTCAGGCTTGCCTAGCTGTCCCTTGCTGTTTCTTTTTCTCACCTGTGTCCTGGTGCAGAATGAAAGAAGGCTTCATGAAAATACTTTGAATTCATGTCTTCTAGATTCCTCCACCAAAATAGCCAAAGCTTTTAGGGAATTTGACATTTTAGTCAGTCAGACATAATTCTTCAAACTATCGTTCATCTCCTATTTGCTAAGATTCAAACAGAACTGTTCAGGAGAAAGATTGGGTTGATACTCAAAGAAATCAACTCTGAGATGCCCACCTAGCATTAGTGTCTAGGTCTGGGCAGCACCACAGTATTCTGGCAGGAAAGGCAAGGGTGGAAGAACAAAAACCATCAGCTCTTTCAAAGCATGGCTCAGCTTTTGATTTTTCAGTTGTATCCATGAAGGGGTTTGGGTTTTTTTCCCTCCTTTTCCCATGCTGTGGGCATTCACCTGCCACTGCTGTCAGTTTGTCCATCTCCTGTGTCCTTCCCTCTAGGCTTACCGCACTGAATTCATTGCCAAGTGGAGGAAGCTGCGGCTGGATGTGATTCTTTGTCCCATGCTGGGGCCAGCCTTTAACCATGGCTACGCTGGGAAGCTATTTGGTAATCTCCATTGAGATGCCTCTGGATGCATCCATGGTGGTGTTTGGGGGGGGGGCTGGAGCAAGATATTTTGGTCTCTTGGACATTCCCCAAACCGTGTGTGGTGTCTGCTCTTCCCCCTGGGGAAGAAAGCAAAGGAGAGGGCCCCTCTGGGTGGGTCTTCTCATACCCCCACCTCATCTAAGCTGCAGGTGCTTGGATTATTATGGAGCAGCACTTAGCAGCATATCTGTCCCAATCATTCCTGGGTGAGTTTTCCCTGTATCATCTGTCCTGGGAAAGCCCAAGAGCTACTCTTTCACCAGAGTGTGTGCCTGTGAGAATAGTTGTCAGAGGATGGTAGACCTCAGCATAAGGCCAGGTTCTTCTAATGTGGCCATCTGACATTTCCCAAGACTTGGCAAATAGCAGAAAGGCTCTGTTGCCTGTGACTTGCAGAAAGAAGCTGGGGTTTTTTTATGGCTTCCAGCAGTCTCCCTGTCTCTAGAAATAGCTCTTTGTGATCCAGAAATCCCCAAGATGGTGTTACAGAGCAGGACATCTGGATTATATTGAGAAGATAGCTGGGATTTATCCCTGGGGTATGGGAGACATAGACATGGACTCTGTCAGAATCAGATCAAACATACTCTTCTCCTGGAGCAGAGCTATCTTTTATCTGACTGACAGGCTAAGGTATGGGGCTTTCTGGTCTCAGCAGCCACACAGCCCTCAGACAACCTCACCAAAAGTCTCTTTGAAAGCATCAGGGTTCCTTGGTCTCTTCAGGTTCGATAACCCCAGTCCACAATTCCTGCAACTCAAATGATCACCCAAAAGTCATTGCTAGCACAGGACACTGAATGGGACCATTTTTCATGCTCTGTGTGAACTTTTCCAGCTGCAACCTCCTACACCAATTTATACAATGTCTTAAACTTCCCTGCTGGGGTGGTGCCGGTCAGCACAGTCACAAGAGCTGATGAAGAAGAACTGAAGCATTACCAAGGGCACTACAGGGACCCCTGGGATAGCAGGCTGAAAGAGGTCAGTGGGGAAAGAGTTTTAAGTCTTAGCAGAAAGCTACGATGGGCATGGTGACACCACTGGCACTTTGTCCTAAGGCTTCTCTACGTCTCCTGATGAGAGTGGAGGCTTGTTTAGTAATGCAGCTGCACATACCATGCTTTGACCCCAAATGTAGTGCAGCTGGGCTGGTGTACACTGGCCTGATGCCTGTCCCCTTGCACGTCTTCCTTTTGTCCCTCTTCCCACGTTGCCCTAAGGCAGCGTTCCCTCGGGTGTCACCCCTGGTGCTCTGACTCACCACCACGCTCAATTTTTGCAGGCTGTGGCAGGAGCCGTGGGGCTGCCGGTGGCTGTCCAGTGCGTGGCCCTGCCGTGGCAGGAGGAGCTTTGCCTTCGGTTCATGAAGGAGGTGGAGACACTTACTCATGGCACAAAGAGAAGAGCCTGATTTCTTGGAACCTGCCTTTACGATGACGACTTTCCATTCTCCGCCCTGTGCCCCACAGCTTCCTTCTGCCTGAAGCACAAGGCAAAGTAGATAGCAGCCTGCAGACTCTGAAGCTGGAAATAAATGCTGTTTAAAAATAGTCAGCAAAAAAAATCATCTCTGTCCAAATTGTCCTTTGTTAGGGTTAAACTGAGTTTTAAAAACCCACAAAAGAAAGGGCTAAAGGAGTGCAGTAACTACAGTGTAATGATGTCTGTGGGCAGGAGCAGATGTTTGTGGGAGAGTATAACCCAGTCAGGGCAGGATCCTCTCTCTGGCTCTGCCACTGGTTGTCTAAGATTTTTTGACAAAGACATGCAATCAGCCCAGCATTTTTAGTATCTGCTAAGAAAGGTCTCCTCTGTGAAGCTGGGGGAGAGGGGAGCCCTTCCTTTACTCGATCTTCACACCATCCAGTGCCAGTGGGCTCCCTGGTTTAACTGTGCAGTGAGTAGCAGAAAGCTGAATTTTCTTTGGCTAAGCATAAGCTGTGTGAAATGGTAAATGGTCTGCCTTTCTGCCTTCCTCTGGTTCCTCAGTGTCTCTTCCAGTTAAGCAATGGTAGCAGACGGTTGCTGGAGGTTGGTTGTGGGTTTGTTTTGTTTTTTGGGGTTTTGTTTTGGGTTGTTTTTTTTTCAATTGCTGATAAGAACTTGAGGGAAGCCTGAGTTTAAGCATTGTTGTGGCTATGTTTAGACTGTTGGAGCTGCTTGGTGTTTCCGGTGTTACCGTGACAATTGTGTGCAGTTTCTCAATGTGCTCTTTGCTCTCAAGGTGGAGGAAGGGGCAGGAAGGGAAGGTGGGGGTGATGGAGGAGACTGAAATGCTTTGAATGAGCAAGTGTGCCTTGAAACAAGGCATCAATATTAGTGATGATCTATGCCTTCTCCAGGCAATGGAGGCAGTATTTCCCCAACGGGGAGAAAGATCCGCAGGAGCCAAGGGGTGACACCACTCTTGTTTATCTGCCTCCCTGGGGCTCTGGAAGGATGCTGCAGTCATCCAGCAGCTGCCCATGGTCACAAGCAGGTCTCAGTCGCAGAGTGAATCCTGGCTCCTCTGCTTGGCTCACCACCCTCTGTTCAGCATGGAGCAGGGAGGGGATCCACAGCACAGCGCTGCTCCCAAAAGGCACCCTGCCCCTGCAAGATTGCTGCTGGGTGGCACCAGCCACAAAGCCCTTGCCTGATGGGAGTCTGCAAAATTACAGTGACTATCTCAGAGCAGAAGGAAAGCATATTTAGCTGTTCTCTAGGGAAGATGGGAGCTGACCATTAGAGGTAACCTGTCCAAGTGGCCTTCTGGCTGGAAAGAGCACTGGGAGACCTGGACATGCACAGAGCTCGTTCTTCAGAGAAAGAACAGTGTCATTTGCTCTTGTACCCCTCCACATCTTTGCAAGTCTGAACAAAGTGAGAGGGTCCTATTTCTGAAAGGAATTTCCCTATGCATGCTTGTGCTCTGCATTCCAGCTGCTCTTTGTGGGTGGATATGGAAGGGATTTACTGTTGCTTCCACATTCCCCTTTCCTGCCAGCCACTAGATCTCAGCAGCCCATGGCATTAGGTTCCAGGACCCAGCACCCAAAGGGATGTATGTCCTTGCTATGATCCTGTGGATACTGAAGCCGAGCACATGGGTGCTTTCAGCCCTGGTCTGCAGCTTAGCCAGAGCGTTCCTGGCACTGAGGTGGATGATGTGAAAACAGGTCCAGAAGAAGATGGAAGAGGCATGGAGGAGACAAGCTACAGCTTTGGACCAGCTGTAGGGGTGTGTTTAGGAATTTAAAGAGCACCTAAAAGCCTCAGCTTGGCAGAGAGAAAAGCACCTTGCTGAGTATAATTCACGGTCTTTCTCAAGGCAGGTTATCCATCGTGTCAGTTGGCACTGCTGCAAGAACGTGGAGGTAAAGTGGAGAGGGTGAGGCTGAGAGCAGCCTGGCCAGCTCAGGCACTGCAACTCAGGGAGGGAAAAGACCCTTTTGTAGGGCATAACTTTAGGTCTGCAGGAGAGTTTCTTCCTCCAGACCTCCCCTGGACTGGTGAGAGGATGTCAACTCCTTCCCACGCCCACCAGCACAGCCCCACTGAGTTTCGAGCCCCTTCTGCAGCCCCTTCCCCATAAGCTGTTGGCTCAGGCTGTGCAGCCCTCAGAGACCTGCAGCGTGTGTTTGCAGAGCGCTTGTCCAGCCGCCTGGCTCTGACCAAAGTCCAGGCTTCAGTCTGTCTCAGAGAATTAGGTAGCAAGGCTGCTTGGGCCAAAAGAGCTTTATTTGCACCTGTTTCTCTCGTCTCTAGCACAATATCCTGGCTGTGGTCTTTGCTGGGGTAGTTTCACTAAGAACTGAAATCTGTTCTGGCTGGTTAACTAACTGAGCGAGGTTGAGTCATCAGTTAACCCAGGTTTGTTATTTATTATTTTTATACTAGTACTACCTTATTTTGCAGGGCTTTGTTTTCTTTACTTTGCAGGTTAGACTTTGTATAGTCACACCATCGGGAGCAAATAAAACTCTCCAGCAGAACATGAGTTGTTAGGACAGGTCAATCAGTCTCTTACAACATCCAGAGCAAAGGGAGCTCTCTGTGACAGAAAGGGGCAGAGGCCCCTAGAGACACCTGTAACCCCAGGATCCCAGACTTTCACTTCCAACAAGTTTCAAGGGAGGAGGTAACTGAAGTAAAGGGTTTTTTTAACACAGAAGTAGGACTGGTACATCTTTCTGAAACAGCTGTTAGCTGCACAAATCCTTGTTTCTCCAAGCACAGCCTCAATCTGCTCTATTCGTCTTTTTTTTTCCCCATTACTGTCCTGCTACTTTGCTCTGAAATCACCTGGCTCCTCCCCTGCCCTGCTTGCCCATGGTGAGACCAGTACCTCCTTCTGTAAGCTTTGCACCCATCCATGGAGCAGCTGAGAACATCCAAGTCCTTCACCATCAGCTGTTGAAGTCTCTGCTGTTACTGGTGGGGTCAGACCTGTGCAAGATGGAAGAAGTAGGAATGCTCCTGGACTTCTGGTGAAGAACTCGGAACTCTCTGCAGCATCTTTGCTGATGGCATCTCTACTTTGCTGAAGAAGCTGTAAGTAGGATCTATAGAAGCCACTTGGTTGTGGAAAGGCCCAAGGAAAATAGCGGAATGCCCACAAAACTGGGAGAGAAGATGGGATGGTCAGGAGAGAAAGCAGCTCCCACTGCCAGAGGTGTGAGGGTTGGAATGGGAGGTCTCTCTCCACATCCTATTGTAGTTCATTTGAGAAGGGCCAGCACGGTCCTGGCTCACCAACACGAAAAAGGGTTCATAGAAACAGACCCTCACCTCTCAACTGATATCCTCAGTTGTTAGAAAGGTGCAAATTAAGTAGCAGCAAGTTTCTTACCAGCTGTTATGTTCTGTGAGTGTTGGCGGAGTTGGACTGGAGTTGAGGAAAGTCTCATGCTCCCAATACATATTCCAGGCTGAAATGAGTCAGAAACTGGAGAGTTCCCAGAAAATATTTTTTTCAGCCCTCTGAGCCAACTGGAACGACTTCTCCAGAGGGGACCAGCCCATTTCACTGTGAATTCAGCACTTTGTGAAATGTCTTTCAAAATTCTTTCAGAGCAGCATAGCTAACATGCCTCGCTTTGTAAACTGTTTTGGAAAAGTGCATCACAACCAAATGCATTTGGTTCCAAAAACCAAAATGAACATGAAACACAACCATCAGGACTTGTTCTTCATCAGTTCAATCACAGTGGAGTCAAAGCAGACTTCAAAATATTTATTAAGGATTTAGAGGGAAGGCAGTTTAACTATAGAAAATTTCTGTTAAAACCCAGGCTGCTTGAGAGCTGAAGGTGCTGAGGACAGGAAGTCAGCACAGCTTTGGTTTTGCAAGCACAGAGAGTGCAGCTTGTGCTGGGGACAGGAGAGGACCATCTGAGTTGGTCTAACTGCCCTCTTTCTGCGATGGCCTCAAGTGAAGGAGGTGTCGTGGATACCGCGATGAAATCCCAGAGCGGCTGCTACAGACTGATCCTTCTTGCACAAAGGGTCGTGGCTTCCATCTCAACTCCACGGTGAGTTTGACCTTGGACCTGGATCCATCCAGGCAAAAAAAAACATTGCAAAAACATTGCCCTTGGTTGCTTAGTGCGCAGCAGTGCAATGTGTGGAAGAGTGAACTGTAGCGACCAGCAGAGAGCAACACGCCATTCGATATGAATTTTAGGTGAAGCCATTTTATTAGGTGGAATCACACAGATTCTAGACCTTTGTTACTGCAAACGTGGCAAGCTAAAAACCTGCTAATGGGTTACACACACTGTTCACACCATATTAATTGGTTAGTAATTATGACGAGTTCTGATAAACCTATCTTATAGCTAAATAGTGTTAGTTTACCTTTAATACCTACAAGCATCTGCACACCTGCTGTTTTTGACCATCTTATTATGGTTGGTTCTTAACCTGTTCCATTACTCCCAAATACCTTCCCATAACTGCTTCTTGGTTTAGGGCAGCCTTGTACCCCTATCAACAAGGCTGCTGTGTTTTGAGAATGTGATTATTAGGATCCTCTCAGCGTGAGTAACTTCTCCTTTCTCATGGGAACAGAAGAACATTGTCAGGGCCTAAATCTTGGGAGAAGAGAGCTAGGCTGCCGGCAGGCCTGCTGTCTGCCCCGACAGTGAACACCGACCTGGGAGGCAGAGAGAGGTTTGATTTGGGACGTCTCTTGACTTTCCTGCCTCAGTTTCACCATGGGGACAGTGGTGTCCTTCTCAGCAGACTTTTCTTCCATGCTCCACTGTGTCCCCCTTTGCCTGGATGTGGGCCACTGACCGTGACCCAGCCCAACCACCTCTGTGTGCTCCCCTCCGTGGCACTGACTCTTCAGTTCCATATGGCTCTTGGAGTGCCTCAGAAGGTCTACTTGGAGGGTGCAAAACCGGCTCTGACTTTAAAACCATCCCAGTGCTGAGGGAGCATTCAACCCCCACTCCCTTCATGGCTCCCCATGCCTGCATCCTGTCTGCAGGCCGCAGTAGAAGCTGTGGGTCTGCTTATGGCCATGCATGCCACCGTGCATGCATGTGGTGGCAGGAAGAGCCATACCTCTGGTTCATGAAGGAGGTGTTGATGCTGTCACGTTGTTAGGGAAAGGGACTTCCTCAGCAACCTCTGGCCACCTAGAAACACAGCTGTGCCTGCTGATAACCTGCCCTTTGCAAGGCCACATCAGGCTGGACATGGCTGACTGTCTCTGTTAAACATTTGCCAAGTGTCTAAGGGGCAGGATGGAGCATTGCAAGGATGGGAGCTGGATGGGCTGTGGGCATGTCCCCGTGCTGCTGCTCTCCTAAAACCAGCAGTGCCTGCACTGAGGAGACATCCCCTGAGCACAGGAACGCAGTAAAAGGCCAGCTTAATTTGTTAGCCCACAGCTAATTGCTGTCAGCACCAGGCTGTTTCTCAGAGGGTGCCCAAGCCAATGCTTTTCAGAGTCCTTCATAAACTTCCACAGTTGAGAAGAAGAGGCTGACTGACACAAATGGTTACAGAAAACAACAGCTGAACCTTTATAACCACTTAGAATGGACATGACAATGGATGATGAAGCAAGTGTTAGAGTATGGGAAAAGGCTCTTCACCTCCCTTTCCACATGCAGTTCTGCACTGTTGGAGCAGGAATAGGTTCTGGGCCTTCTGCCATCAAGTGCAACCTTGCAGAGTTTTGTAACACATAATCTAGCTGCCAAAACCCCACTTTTTCTAGGTGGAACCTATAGGAGAACCCACCATCCAAAACCAGGGGGGCAGATCACAGACAGACCATGGCATTTGTTACAGAGCTGATGGCGGCTGGCTTGTTGCCTTCAGCTCAGCACGTGCTTCTTGTGTGCTTGCAGTGAGAGGCCTCTGTGCTGGAAAAGCCTCGCACGCTAGCTGTGCCAGTGTCTGCTGGAAATAGTTCACTTCTCATCTGCAATTCTGCGGGGTTTTCCACTCCTAAGGCAATGCCAGCATGCTCTGTCAGGGGGTGGAACTGCCTTTCCTGGTGTATACTGGCATCATGGCAGTGCTGAGCCCTAGGCCTTGGGATTCCTGAAATAGCCTCTGACCGCCATGGCAGCATAGGCTAAGGGGTTTAGTGAGTAAGTGGGTACCCCACAGCTATGTATCCTCTTAACACCATTCCCTGTCCCTGTGCAGGGAAGTCTTGTGATTTCAAGCTGTTTTTTCCCCTTCTCCTGTTGTCCTCCGAGGCTCCACAGGAAATAGGACAGCAGCTATTTTCTCACTTCTTTTGTTCTGCTGATCCCACAGCCCTTCCTCCCTAGTGGAGAACTTCCTGCAGCCCAGAAAGCCCCTATAAACCAGGCACCCCAAAGTTCACTGGACAAACTTCACCTTTTCCTTTTCCCGGTCAATTATTCTCCACTGCACGCTCCACTGAAGCCAGCTTTGCAGGGGTCAGCTTTGAACCTATGAACTATTTGCTGACCCATGATGGTGGGCTGGGAGGAGGGACAGGTCTGGGGAGGCAGGCAAGGTCTTCTGCCCCTGCCTTGCTTTTCTTTCTCACTCCATCCCTGGAGACCAGAAGGTCATTATGATCCAGCAGCAGCTGAGGCAGCTCCTGCCAGAGAGGAAGGTTGATCCTTGTGCTGCCCTCACCCTGCTGTGTGGCTCTGCGGCAGCTGTGGTGGTCTGGAAATGGCTGAGCAAAAGGCAGATCCAGAAGAAAATGGAAGAAGCTCAGAGAACCCGGGATGAGGGTGCGAAGAAAATGGCAAAGGCTGTCCAGCAGTTCAGGGAGCAGGTAACCTGTCCTTCTGGGGAGTAGGAGTCCCACCAGGGTGTCTGCTGATGTTGTTCTTCAGCTCCTCCTTCCAGCTCATGCCCTTATAGCTTTTATAACAAGGAGTCCAGGGGAGATGTGCCAGCAGCCTTCAGCAAGAGGAAAGGCTGCCTTGGGAGGAAGGGAGATCACTACTCTCCTCAAGCTGGATGAGATGTGGTGACAGTCTACAGCCAGGGAGCTGTGAATTACTCACTGGAAGAGGTTTTGGTTGACACAGGTGGTGAATCACTGGACCTTCATTTATCCAAAGCCCACTTTGGGATCTAGAAATGTCTCTTGGCTTTATGGGTAGAAGTAAAAAAGCTTTTTCCTCTTCCTAGTTTACACATCTGTCCACACCCCTGCATCTTTGTCTCTAAAACCTAGCTTCTGGATGGCCCCTGGGGAGTCTTCAAAAGAGCTTTCACTAGGATTACCAGCAGGCTGCCCAGAAGATACTTGGCCAGACTTAACACTAGTGGAGCACAGGTCATTCAGTGTCCCTTGGGAACAACTAGGACACAACATGGGGATATATGAGGCAGGGTCCCCAGTCAGCATGGATATGCTACTGGATTCCTACTGCAACACTGATTTCCAACCACCTTTCCTTCCTGCTCCATTCACTTCCAAGTAGGTACTGGTTAAACCAGTCCATGTTTACACAGGTAACGTATCTGGAGATAAAGTACACCCACTACAAGTGATACATATCTTTACAACCTTTTTTCTTAAATATATATATCTATAAATAAGATACCTTAAGAAAAAGAAAAAAAAAAGCTGGTGGCACTGAGAACTTCCAGTCTTCTTCACCTGAGTAGACCTTACCCACCTGTGAGTCCCTCCTGATGACTTTGCAGTTTGCTGTTCTTGAGCTATTAGATGTTTGTCCTCAGACCAGGCTGACCCATACTGCTTCCCCCTGTTCGGAGGGGTGAAGGGCTGGCCTGAGACTCGTGCACAAGGACTTTGGTAACTTCTGCCCAGACCAGTGCTTGTTCAGCTGAGATTACCCCTTAGTCAGTGGCCAAGTCAGTCCCACAGTGCCAGGAGGAAGGTCCTGATGTTTGGGCTCCTGTGTTTACATCGTGTTCATGACATCCAAACTCAGGATGAAGCACTCAGCAGCTTGATGTCTGGCTCACCTTTCCAGCAAGGTGTGTTGATAATGTTGGCAAAACTTAAGAGACTTATTGCCCCTGAGCCAAAGGGTAACTGGAGCTGCTGTCCTGACATCCCCTTCATCTTCTTGCAGGTCCCCCATGACCAGACGGATGCCATCCTGTCCCTGCCCCTGCTGGAACTCACTGGGAGACTGAGGGAAGGGTGTCTGTCCCCCAAGACTGTCCTCTATACCTACTTAGAGAAGGTGAGTGTCTGTCAGCAGTGTGATGGGCACATGACTTATGCTCTCCATGCCATGGTGTGTGGGTTGGTGGCTGAAAAGACTCGATGGCGTTAGTGATTATGACAAGTCTTTAATACAGAGCACATGAGGAGAAAAATATGAAAAGGCAGAGATATCTCTGTCTCCTGGGTCAGACCCATCACAGCAAAGTCCTTTAAGATGGGATGCTCTGGGGAGGGGGTTTACTACTCATGGCAAGCCACTAGTCCTTGTTCTGGAGATCTGGGTAGCTGCTAAATGCAGCTGTGTAATGTAATGTTCTTAACTTACACCTGTTCCTCTACATATGTGGCAAAGGCCCTGGCAGTGACCCAGCAGACGAACTGCGTGCGACATTTTATCCCAGAGTGTGAGGAGCAGCTCCAGGAAATTCAACAGCAGAAGGAGAAAGGACTGCTCTATGGCATCCCCATCAGCATCAAGGATCACATCAGCCACAAGGTGCTTCTCTTTGTGCCCGCTGACACATCATGAGCTGGGCTGGGTGTTGAAGAGGTGGGGCACCACCAGCATGGGGAAGGAGCCTAATCCCTCCCTGCTTACACCATAGGACGCCTGGGTGGGTCTGAGCCTGCGGCCCCACATTTCATTGTGGGTCCAACACTGGCAGTTAGAAGCCTCCATCAGCAAAAAAACCCAGGGTGTGAAGAGTTGTACAACATGGTTGTTTGTGCCATAACTCAGACTTCTACTCAGAGGTTTGCAGTATCAGGGAAAAGAACATGGCTCAGCTTCTAGAAAGTAGTTAGTAGCAGGAACCTTTAACCTCAAATCCTTGTGCTTTAGCCTGGCCACTGAGACCCTTAGCAAAGGGCCTATGAGGTGCACCAGGGACCCCCTCACAGACAAGCCCTGATGAGGACTGACCACACACTCCTGAGATACATTTCTTAGGCAGTCTCCTCCATGTTGACTTACCAACACAGTTAAGAGGGCTCTAAGCCCAAAGCAAGGCTGACTGAAAATTAATCACACTGTGTTTGCCAGGGATGTGTATTCCCAACCTGAACGTCCAGTGTCTCTCTCCCAAAGGAGATACTAGATCATCCTTCCAAAACTTCAGGGGAACTGCACTGACTGTGGCCATTGTCACATCTGCTCTCTGCAGGGACACCTGGTGACCTGTGGACTTGTGCATTGCCTGGGCGCTCCAGTGCAGGAGGACAGCGTCCTAGTCAAGGTTTTGAAGAAGCAAGGGGCCATCCCATTTGCCATGACCAACGTGCCACAATCCCTCTTCAAGTAACATAATTAGAAATCTTCCCTCTGGTTGTTGTCCTGAAGCTAAAACCTGTAGCCCGGGAACAGGCTCCTTCCTGCCTCCTGAGACGTTGCCTTAGATGTGTCCCTCTTCCATCAGCTGCCAACAACCTCAGTTCAACTGAAAATAGCTTTCAGATAAGACTATGAGGAAATAATCCTACCAGGATATAACAGAAATCAAGCACACTTATGTGTGGGAGGGAGAGAGGAGGCTCATGGAAATAAGCCATGTCCCAAGGGATTTATGGGATGCAAGGATGGGGTTGGCTATGCCATGTAAGCTCACTGCAAGGGAGAGCCAAGAAACTCAAGTCTTTAAATCGTTCCTGACAGCCTGCTTGCTTGTTTTCTTCTCTCCAGCTACGACTGCAGCAATCCCATCTTTGGGCAGACCCTAAACCCTCTCAACCACCAGAAGAGCCCTGGGGGCTCCTCGGGAGGGGAGGGAGCTCTCATTGCAGGGGGAGGCTCCATCCTGGGCATCGGCTCAGATATCGGTGGCAGCATCCGCCTGCCATCCAGCTTCTGCGGGCTGTGCGGGCTCAAACCCACAGCTGAAAGGCTCAGGTAGGTGCTGGGGTCTGCCCTTCCCACCCTGCAAGGAGCCACTGATTGCCAGCAGGAAGGGCCAAGGTGCTCAGCGAGTGCAGTGTTGTCATTGCAAATCTGAGCTGGAGTTAAAAGGAAAAGTGGGCTAAAATGGTTAAAGAACACCAAAATAGAGCATCTTTTATTAAAAAAACCCTGAGGTTTGTTGGGGTTTAGTTTTGGGGTTTTTTTTCATTTCATTTTGACAAAAGAAAAATCTGTTTCTCAACTCAAATACTTTCAAGAACTTCTGCTTTGGATCCTGAACTGAAGATCCCACCAGACTTCCTGGGAATACCTCAATATCTGAAACAGTAATATCCTGGTTTTATTTCTCCTACAGCCTGTCAGGAGTGGGTAGCCCAGCCAGTGGGATCCTGGCAGGTATGTGAATTTTTAATTGCTTTTCTCTATATGCTGTGAAGAGTCCTATGTCCTCCTCTCAGCCTGAGGAGAGCCAGGGTAGGAAAGACCTGACCAGAGACCATCTGAAACATCTCACTTCATTGCCTGATCATCCCTTGCAGCCAACGTGGCCGTGCAGAGGGACAGACCAGTGTTTGGCACACCCGTTTGCTTAACGTGGATGTTGGTTCTCATCCCAACCCAGTTCCTTGCGCGCTGGGGCCGATGGCGAGGGACGTGGACAGCCTGGCCCTGTGCATGAAGGCGCTGCTCTGCGAGGAGATGTTCTGGCTGGACCCCACCGTGCCCCCCATCCCCTTCAATGAGGGGGTAAGTCCTTAATTCAGCAAGACCTGGGTCTTTTGGGGGTGCTGCATGCTCAACATGTGGATTCTTTAAGGGTCCGGTTATCCTTACAGTACCGGTTTCCAGGGACTCATTAACTCTCTTTGAGGGCACAATTCATAATTACTAGGAGAAAAAGGGTTAAGAAGTTAACAGAAAAATAGGCTAATACTTAAAATAAAATTGGTTAATCCTTTCTGAGGTCTCATTTGGCATGTAGTTTATCAGACTGAGAGACCCCAGAAAAGAGTGTGGAGGGAGGCAACAGCAGGAGCAAAAAAGCCAGAGATTTTCAGGGGAAGATGAGACAGGACCAGAAACTCCTGCAGCAAACCTCTTGACTGAGGACTTTTCCTTTCCCTCTGCAGCAGATGAACTTTGGGGGTTACAAAGGACAGGGTGTCTACCTCTATCCTTTGTACCAAGGATGGAATTTACCAGTCTCGAGTGGCTGTTTTCTCACAGGCTCACAGAATTGTAGGGGTTGGAAGGGACCTCCAGGGATCATCGAGTCCACCCCCCTGCCAAAGCAGGTTCCCTAGGACAGATTGGTGTCCAGATGGGTCTTGAATATCTCCAGAGATGGAGACTCCACACCCCCCTGGGCAGCCTGTCCCAGGGCTCCCTCACCCTCACTGGGGAAAAGTTCTTCCCCATGTTGGTGTGGAACTCCCTGTGCTCCAACTTGCAGCCATTGCCCCTTGTCCTGTCCCCACAGACCACTGAGAAGAGACTGGCCATTTCCCTCTGTCCCCCACACTTCAGATATTTATAAACATTGATCACCTATAAACATTGATCCCTTCTATCTGAAGGGAGAAGGGGAGGCTGGAGGAAAAGGCAGTGTGGACGTTAGGGAAGGGTAACTTATGGGGAACTACAAGCAGTGAACCAGAAAATTAGTTACTGCCAGATATCTGGAGGAGGTTTCATCCCCTTCTGCAGGGGGCTTCAGCATGGGGCTGTCCCACCCCCAGCAGGGTTGGAAACCTTCACGTGGTGGCTCTTTGCTCCAGGTGTACTCCAGCTCCACTCCTCTGCGGGTCGGGTACTACGACACAGACGGCTACTTCCCGCTGCCCCCTTGCATGCGGCGAGCCGTGCAGGAAACCAAGGGGGCTCTGCAGGCAGCTGGGCACCAGGTGAGCACAACCACGCCACTCTCCTCTCCCCAAGGTGTCCCCAGCTTTGCTTCTCAAGTCACCCTTCAGAAAGCAGACATGGCTCCTGAGCTCAGTTGTGGAATAAGTGACCTACCAGAGGTAGGAGATTAAGTTACTACATAACACATAACACAATGCAGACACGCACCTCCTTGCATCTCATGGGGAAACAGCATCAGCAATTAGCAAGCTTTTGCCTTCAGGGGGTCAGGGATGTAATGATTCTGCCTCTGCTTGTCCTGGCTGTGGTTCCCACCAAATAGCAGCATCCATAAAGTTCTTTATTTGAGGGTCAAATAAAGCATTTTCTAGGTCTGTCCTTCCCAGCAGTCCTCCAAGAGGTGTTTTTCTCCTTTGTCTCTAATGCCAATGGAGCCCTCTGTCCTTCCTGGACCACTGAGGGACCACTGTGGGACCTGGGATGGAAAATGCCTTTCCCTCCCTGTGGAAACATGCTAGTGGTGCTCTTCATAGCCAAGTAAGTTCGTGTCTGAGAGATGTGGATTCTGCCAGGACAGGCAGGAGACTGGTGCAGTTTCTGGCTCAGCGACTGCCCAGAGCAGGAAGGAGGAGGAAAGAGCTCTGAAGAGATTCACAGATTCACACACCTGTAGGGGCTGGAAGGGACCTCCAGAGATCATCCTATCCAACCCCCCTGCCAAAGCAGGTTCCCTAGAACAGGTCACACAGCTAGGAGATCTTGGAGCTGAGCCAAATGGTCCTCAGGGAGGAATAATCCCACAGGGAGATGCCTGGGCTGATAAAGTGTGGAGCCCACGGAGGTGCTGCTTTGCCTTTGAAGTATACCCACAGTCAGGCTTTGGAAATGATTCACGTCCTCAGGTTGCCACTTAATCTTATGTTTTGGTGCAGCTGGTGCCCTTTTCTCCACCACGGATCCACTACGTCATGAACGAATTGTTTCTGAAGACATTTTTTGCTGATGGAGGCCGTGCTTGGTTGGACATGTTGTAAGTAGGAGCCCCCTGCAAGCAGTGGTGTAAAACACCTCCATCATCATTCCCATGAGCACAATGAATGCATAGGCAAAATAAGACCACCTCTCCCACCCCAAACAGGAGATAGTTGGGTTTCTAAGAAAGGGCAAAAGGCTTCTTGGGCATGATCCCCTCCTCTTGTCATCTCTCAGCACAGGAGACATCGTAGATCCAAACTTGAAACCACAGGTGAACAGCTGCAAGATCCCAAGGCTAGGGAAGAAGCTGCTGGCTCTGATTCTTAAACCTCTGGTGAGTCCTTGGCCTCAGGCTCCAGGCAGAGTGGTGTCAGTGAGGCCCTGAGATGCTTGAAAGCGTGGTGGTACCGGGAGACACCCTTAACTAGAAGCACTGGGATTTCAGGTCAGGGCACATGCTATCACTTTGGAAGGTCTTTGCTAGATTTATCCAGTGCAGAGAGAAATGAGAGGACCAGCCAACAGCTGTAAAAGAGTAATGCAGTATCAGCAGCAAGTGCTTCTTCAAAAGCTGGGCCTAGCAGTGCCCGGTTTGAAGATGAACGGCGTGTGAAGAGATTCATGCATTGCGATTACAGCAGCACAGGGACTTGAGGTTGAAGCTCTGTCCCTGTGTTGGAGGCCACCCAAACACTAACCACACCTTCATGGGCACTTTTTGCCTTTCCAGTTTCCTCGCCTGGCTGACTATTTGAGTGCCTTGGGTGGAATGAGGTAAGATGGCATCATCCCCAGGGATGTCCGTGACAATGAACGATACTTTCTCCATGTGTGTCCATGGCGGTGGTGGGAGGAGCTGGATTCATGACCTGGCCTCTGCAGGGGCTGTCCCTGCATCCCGGACATGGCTTAAACCTTGAGGAACACATCTGCCCAGTGTTGCAGCAATATCCTGAAAGAAGTGACAGACTTGGGTGGATAAGGTCATACAGGAAGCCTGCGGCGGAGACGAGTATGGAGACAAGCTTCTCACAGGAGAAACCTCTCTTCCAGATACTTGTTGCTGAATTGCTCTGGCTGAAGGCCAAAGGAAACTCTAGACATATTGTGAAAGACGTGTTGTTTTAAGTAGTTGCTGAAATCACCGGAGTTTATCAGCCTGGAGGATTATTTAAGCAATTCCTCTGCCCCTCAGAGTTTAAAAATGTTACTACGCTTTCCCCTTGCAGGTCAGTGAAGGAGATGTGGAATCACCACCATCAAATAGAGGTATGTGCTGAGGGCTTTTCTCTCTGGCATCTGGCTACAACTTGAGGCTTTATGGCAAATGCCAGGTCAGAGGGTCACTGGTTTGGAAAGGGGTTGTGCAAGAGGGTGCTGGGGAGGGACAAGGTGGAGTAAAGGCATGAAAGGAACAGGGATGGGGCAGATGGGCTTTTGGCTCAACCCAGCTGGGACTTCATCAGTTGTCCACATTCCCAACCACCCACGTTTGACGGTCCCAGAACGATTGCTTTCTGTGGGCAGGGACGGTTAAAGAGGGACCTTCCAAAATCCTGGCCACGTGCTGTGGGGGCAGACGCTTACACGCTCCCCTGCCTCTTCCCTTGAGCACAGCTGTCTGCCACTGCCTCCTTGGCCATGCCAGAGCCTGCTGCATACCCTCAGGAGGCTGAGATGCTCCAGGCGTGGAAGTGGCCTCCATGTCATCTCCCCTCTCCTCCCCAAGGTGTACCGCAGTGAGTTCATCACCCGGTGGAGGGCTCTCCAGCTGGACGTTGTGCTGTGCCCTGTCCTGGGGCCTGCCTTCACCACGGGCTACCCCGGCAAACTCCTCAGTAAGTGAGTCTGGGGTATTCTCAGGGGAGGCAGGGGACCACAGTGGTTGTGACCAGACAGAAACATCCACCTCCCATGGAGCTTCACCACCTTCTTAAGCATTTTATTAGCATTAAGAAGGGAAAATAACCACCACACAGCTATCTGAGCAGATGGGCGACAGTCACGTGCATGAAGTAATCTGGTGGCAGTTGTTTCTTGCAGTAGAACTTGAACCTGCAGATGACCAGCCCTGTGCAACCTCTCCTGCCAGCAGCAGCAGCTGGTTCTCAGGAGTTTCAGTGAACATCTGATGTGTCAGTTAGGAAGACAGGAGGCTGTGACTATCTGCATTCTCTCCTCTGCTTCTCTCAGCTGCCATCTCCTCCACAATGCTGTACAATGTCCTGAACTTCCCTGCTGGGGTTGTACCTGTCAGCACAGTGACAGAAGCTGATGAGGAAGAGCTAAAGCTTTACCAAGGATGCTGTGATGACCCCTGGGACCGGACGCTGAAAGAGGTATGTGACACAAAAGTGGTAGAGCAGAGACTGCTGATGGATGTGTAAGTAATAACTTCACTGAAATCAGGGGCTCCTAAATAGCTCCATCAATGTGGGCACAGGGTGAGAAACCCCACCTCATCCTTTTACACCTCTTACAAATCCCTTTTCTCCCCAGCCCCTGAAAACTAAATCACCAAGGATTAGGCAGAGACTGGGGGAGCACCCCCAGGGTGGATTATAGGCTCCTTTGGAGTAGGTCCTTGTGACAGCCACAGCCCAGAGTGCTGCACAGCAACGTCCTCCTGCTCCATGACCCCTTCACCAGGCCCAGGCTGTCACCACAGTGCGGATCAGGAGTGAGATGCCAAAGGAGAAGTGACCTGTCTGCAAGAGAGCTCAAAGCAGAGCTGGCTGGGGGTGGGGGGTGGTCTTAAACAAGCTGCCTAAGATTTGGCAACCCATTCTATCACACGAGCAGCAGGAGCCTTCCTTTTGCCCCAGGGTGCAATGCTGCTTGGTGGCAAAGGCTCAGCCCCCAATCTTCCCCCCTCTCCAGGATGAGCCACCTGCCTGAACCAAGCTTCCAAAAGCTGCTGGAGGTCTGAGTTACACTCCCCCACCCCAGGTAACCCCTCACCACTTGTGTCCCTACTGCAGGCTGTGGCAGGAGCCGTGGGGATGCCGGTGGCCGTGCAGTGTGTGGCCTTGCCGTGGCAGGAGGAGCTGTGCCTCCGGCTGATGAAGGAGGTGGAGACCCTCAGCTGTGGGAAGAGAGCAGCATAGCCTCTGGGGTCCCAGGCCTGCGGGGCCAGCAGCCAGGCAGGAGGCGCCAGGCAGGCGGCACGGCGCTGCACGGCTTCTCCTCTGCGACTGGAAGCGCCAAGGTTACAGTGGGGAGGGAAGGAGGAAGGAAGAGCCATTTAATCCCCAACCCCCCTCCCTGCCAGTAAGCACAACCCTGTAAGGAACCCAGAGGCAGGACTGGTTTAAGTGGGGCTCTGTCGAAGATAAATCCCTCAACTGCACCTCCCTGGAAGGACGGATGGGGACAGGGCTTCACCCTCGTTTTCCTCTTGCAGGAGCACAGCAATGCCAAGAGAACAGGATTACAAATGCTCAGTGGTTTTCTTGTTGGTAGGTGGATGTAGCTGTGGGATGCCATGTAAGGACCACAGCCGTGTCTCCCCTCTCCATCACTGTGTTCTGCTCCCAAAAAATAAAAATGCAGCTTATAAGCAACTCTTACCATAAACTCCCAGTGATCCTTCAGGGATGGTTAGGGTTACACACACAGTTACTATTAAAATCCCACATTTCCCATGGACATTGAATGGCACCTAGCATGGGAGCGTTCCCACCTTCCCGCTCAACTGGGACAAAGCTGGGACACAGCCTTCCTGTCCCTATGAGATGGCAACAGTCATTGTACTCTCCCCAGCACCAAGCCCGTTCCACCACTGGAGCTTGAGCATCCCAAGCACACTTCCAACCTCACAGCAGGGGCATTCCTAGGAACCTCTTTCTGGAGCTAGGAGATAAGCAGAGACAGATGTAACTCAATTATGCAGATAGTCAGACCCAGGACAGGAAGGCCAAGCTCCCCAGGTGGTGTTTGTTAACCCAAACCTGCTCAGGTAGGATCAAAGCAGTCAGACAGGAGGAGAGAGCAGCATGCACACAGGGCCATTTAGCCTGTCCTGAGATGGCCGGATAAATCGGTCCCTCTGCTAAGACCCCTCTCTCCTTCCTAAATCAAACCCCTCAGTCTCAAACAGGCAGGTATTCTGAAGACCTACCACAGCAGGTCTTTCTCATTTATTCTCCACATTTGCAGTGAAACAGCAGGCTTCTGCCCCTCTACTCTGCCTTGGTCAGGCCCCACCTGGAGTACTGTGTCCAGTTCTGGGCTCCCTGGGATAAAAAAGACAGGGATCTCCTGGAGAGAGTCCAGAGAAGGGCTACGAAGATGATGAAGGGCCTGGAACATCTGCTGTATGAGAACAGGCTGAGTGAGCTGGGACTGTTTAGTCTAGAGAGAAGAAGACTTAGGGGGGACCTAATTAGTGTTTATAAATATCTTAGGCATGGGATGCAGGGGGAATTGGCCAGCCCCTTTTCAGTGGTCTGTGGGGACAGGACAAGGGGCAATGGCTGCAAGTTGGAGCACAGGAAGTTCTGCACCAACATGGGGAAGAACTTTTCCCCAGTGAGGGTGAGGGAGCCCTGGGACAGGCTGCCCAGGGGGGTGTGGAGTCTCCTTCTCTGGAGAGATTCCAGCCCCGTCTGGACGCCGACCTGTGCAATATGAGCTGGGGAGCTGCTTTGGCAGGGGGGTTGGACCCCATGAGCTCTCCAGGTCCCTTCCAACCCCTATGATTCTGTGATTCCTCTGGGGCATTTAAAAAAAAAAAAGAAAAATAAATATAAAGCAGTGTTCTTTCCCTGGAAACCGGGGGTGCTTCCTGCTGGCCAGCACAAGGAGCCTGTCAGCCCTTCTACATCCGACGTAATTTGCAGAAATAGAGAGGTCCGAAGTTGGCTGTGAGGTGAGGCAGAACCAGCTCCCCCAGCCGGCAGCCTGAGAAGAAGGAGAACGTGTCCTGGAAGAGCATCCGAAAGTGGCTCAAGTCTTCAACGTGGAGACTGATGTTAAACTGGGTTTCTGCAACTTCTAGGGCTCTCTCAATGACGAACTCGTTCTGCAGTGGGGAGAGGGAGCACGTGGCATACACCACCTCTCCTGCCGGCTTGGTAGCGAGGATCCCAGCCCTGCAGGGAAGGCAAACACACAGGCCATCAGGGGAAGGAGAGGGCTGTGCGTGGCACCAAGCAATCCCACCCACTGAAACTGGGAAGCCCAGCACGTAACTCCTAGGAGGCAAGAGACAAACCTCCTTGAACCCACAGGCTCAGCAGTCTCATGGTCAGTGCTGGTCAAGGACTGCTTTAGACCAGGGTAACAGGGGTCAAACAGATGCTGAGACTGATACAGTACCTACACACAGGAGATGCTACCCGAGAGTCCCAGGAAGGAATAATCCTGCACTCCCCTCCATGGGAATGGGGTAAGAATATGTGCAGGGAAGAGGCCCTCACAGTTCAAGCGCTGCCACGGGACTCTACTCCGTTTCCTTATTGCCCCAGCTCGGTCAGCCCACCCAGCCTTTCCAGCACGATGGGGTGACAAAGGAGCCCCATGTCCTCTCACATGCTAGGAGATACAGACACTCAGGAGTCCTCCAGGTCTGACTGCTGGGACCTGGGAGATCGCAACGGAAAAGGACAACGCTCCTCAGACCTGCTCCCTACATCCTGTGGCTATTGCTGGGGGCGGGATCTGACTGAGAACATCTGCACCTTCTCACACTTGCTATGATGTGATGTGTTCAACTACAGCCCTTCGAGGAAGCTACATAGGTTTCCCACGTTCGCTGGGTGGGGACATGTAAAGCAAGAGGAGCTTTCAGCACTCATGGAGAGCCACTCTCATAACACAAATGGCACCAAAACACAGCTTCGAGCTCACTCACATCAGCAGCTGCAGCTGCAGCATTGGCAACATCTGGCGCTCCTTGGTTCTTCTCTTGTGGAAGATGTTGTTGTCCTGCTCCATGACAGAGTGCCTGTCCGTCGTACAGGGCACATCCACCAGGACCTGCAGCAGCACACAGTTCGGGGACCAGCTTAAGCCCAGCGAGTCTCATGGTGCAGCCTGCCCCAAGCCTGAGCCCTGGGTACCTGCCCGAGTGCAGGCGTGCACCCCCACACGTGCAAAGAGGCGCAGAGCTGGTGGGTAACTCCACGCTCACATGCGTGTCCCAACTTAACATTTCTACCCTGTGGGTCTCCCTGGTACGTGGTACTGCGGCACCTACGGCTGCAACCACCGTGGCTAGAGCTCCCACAGTGACACCTCCCTGGGCAACACACCCAGCGCCCGTGACTGGACATGGCCCAGGCAATGGCATCTCCAGATTTAACCCCTCGCAGGTGATGGATTGGAGCGGCATCTTTTAAGGACTATACACAGATAGGTAAGAGATACAACTCAGGGTGCCCCCAGGTACCAGATCCTGCAGGAAGGGTAGAGCAAAGGGAAATATTACTCCATTTGTGGCTTAGTCTCATATCTTTCTTTGCATACGACTACAGAAACCTACACAATTACAGTACTGGATAAGCCGCTGTCTTCCTCTGACACAGGATGAATATGACCTGGATGAGTTTATCTTCACCGGTTCCCAATCACCTACCTTATGGAAAGTCCCACGTTCCAGCTGGTCCCAGTCCCTCCCATCGTAGGACGTGACACTCACGATTTCCCTCATCTCTTTGGGAACGTAGCTCTGCAGAATCTGGTACAGCCGCTTCGTCCGGGAAAGGGAGACATCGTTGGCTGCCAGGTGCCCTGAGAGGCCAAGACCAACACAGCCAGGAATGTCACTCTCACAAAACCACACCAGATTACCAACTCCCACAGCCAGGAATGAGTAATGGTTGGACATTAACAGGCACAGGGGATGGGGGAAACCCACCACCACTTACCGCAAACCCCGGTCTGCAGCAGAGCCAGAGTCTTGCCACCCGGAGCCGCACAGAGATCAAGGACAAAGTCACCCGGCTGCACGTTGAGCGCCAGGACGGGCAGGAGAGATGCTGCATCCATGAGATAATAGTCGAGGAGCCCCAGGGTGTCTGGCCTGGAAATCACCAGTTTGCATGTAAAAAAACCCCAGCAAGTGTGTGAGGGGAAAAGAAAGCCAGGCTGGGGGGTACAGAAGCAGCGTGTGCTCACACACCCCCCGAGGCTGGCGCCGAGAGCGGGGGGCCTGGCCCAGGGATGTCTCACCGTGCAGGGCGAAAGCGCGTGATGTCACCCCTGGGGAAGGTGTAACACTTGATGTTGGGGCTGATGGAGGCACAGAGTGGTGGTGATGTCTCTGCCTGCGCCATCATCTCTGCCTGCATCGCTGTTCTGCCCTCACCAGACCTCTCCTGGGACCCGCTTTCCTCGCTCCCCGTTTCCTCCGCAGCTGCACCCCGCTGCCATTGCTGTGCCTTTCTGGGCGCTTCGGCCACAAAATCGGTCGCATTCAGCAGCTCCAGCTCTTGGGTGACGAAGGTGGAGAGAGAGAAGTTGTTGAGGAGGGCACCGTACTTCTGCTCGCAGAGCAGGCCGCTGCGGACCGAGGGCCACAGGTCCTTCAGCTGCAGGCTGTAGTTCACGTCGAAGTGGTGCAGGGCCAGGCGCGTGGGTGGGATGCGGGGGGCCGTGGTGGCCTTTTATGGGGGGGGAAATAACAGAGATGTTAAAAGACAAAACACCTCGA
>VZTU01023022.1:110563-137990 GCA_013400835.1 Zapornia atra
TGCAATATGAGCTAGGGAGCTGCTTTGGCAGGGGGGTTGGACCCCATGAGCTCTCAAGGTCCCTTCCAACCCCTATGATTCTGTGATTCTGTGATTTTCAAAGTCCTGTGTATGCTTAAATTGGGTAAGCAGCAGGGTGGAGAGATGGCAATGAGGGTGATTGTTTTTGAACAGGTGCACCAAGGAACGATGTTGAGAACCAGGAAGGTAGTCTCAGCTGTGCTAGCAGTAGGCTTTCCTGGACGCCGCAGGTTAGCAAAGAGCAACTTGTGGGTGACGTTTGGTTCACATGGTGCTGTTGAATAGGTTTCACCCTGGTTGACTCTAAGGCAATTTCATTGCAGAATATAACCTGCTGGAGGAAGAAGTTCCTCGAAACGTTCTTCTCAAACGTTCTTCACGGGGTCTTGGATGTCTCCTCTGACTGGCGTCTCAACGACCATCACTTTTCGCCGCTGCTCCACAGCTCCCCCCATGTTTCCCAGCTTACCCTCTGCAACATGCTTCAAGGCGCGGTGGAGCTCACTGCTGAGCACAACCAGAAAGTGCTTGAAAACCTGGCTGGCTCCCTGCAGGTCCTCAAGTTCCAGCACCTCCTCTCCTCCGACCAGCCCATCAGGCGTTCCTTGGTTTTACTTCTTCACCGGCTGATTCACCATGGCTCCGTCAGCCAGGTGTCCATGTATTCCTGGCCAGTTCCTGACACCGTTCTTCTTGTTCTCATTCTGACCATGAGCGCTGGGTTTTGGCGCTTGGGAAATGCCATCATGTATCATGGCAGCCCCTGTGGCCTTTGCAAGGAGCAGGACAGAGCCCAAAGCCAGGAGTCAGCACAGGAGCGAGCAGAGAGGGGCTGTTGTGACGAGAGGGACTGGAGCGATGGAGAGAACCAGAAGGGACCCCTCAGTGCCCCAGAGCTGAACAGGTGCAGGGCTGCTGCTTGCCTGAACTCAGTCCTCTCTGGACCAGTAAGTCATCCTCTGCAAAACCAAGTGTGTGTGGAGGCAAGCAGTGAGGTGCCCTGTAACCACACCAGCGTTCAGGGGGGATCTTCTTGCTGCGCCTCAGATCAGCTGTCCCATCACCCCGTTCTTCGGAAGACACGCAGGCGGCTGAAATCTGCGGTAGGGAAGAAACGCCGCTGCCTCAGACGAAGCAGGGGACCGTATGCTGACCCAGAAGACCTGTACGATTTTGTGTTTACTGTTGCTAGAGAGGATGATTCGGGGTTATTAGACAAAAGCAGCACCACAGAGGGAGAAAAAGCTGAGAACTGGACTAGTTCCTCCCCCAGGTCTCTGTGCGCTGGCCATGCTGGCTGTAAGAAGAGAGGAGGATCTGCTGGGATCTTTTCTTTGAAAGCTGCTCACCGCTTCCGAAGCGTGTCCACACTGGAGTTGTTCTCCATTCCTTTGACTGGGGACACCTGTCGGACTCTGAGTAACCTGCTGAGCTCCTGGGTGACTTTAGAAAACCTGGTTCTGTCTTACAACGGTTAGTGGTGTGAACAGATTGCTTCCTTCCAGCCTTGCTCTAACGGTCTGACTCACTGCTCAGGTTTGCCCTGATTTTATTTTTACTGCAGCAGGCATTGTAAGTGTCTTAGTCCCTGGATCTTGAGAACGGGACTGGTAGAGGTGATTAATGAGCGTGAGGACTTGTTTGAGGGAGAGAATGGAGGCCTTCTGCCCCAAACCAGTCCCCGGCTGTGTGCTTAAATGTCATCCAGAGAGGGCAAAGGGAAGAACCAGATCTCCATTTCCTGTATCCATCATCATCACTGCTCTAGCTTAAGAACGTATGGATAAATCAGGCTGGGAGTTTAGCGATTGACTTGGGTTGCTCAGCCATTGGTGCCTGTGCAGGCACAGCTAACCCCTTTCTGTACAAATGCTGTTCCAGGCCTGGGTGCTAACATCTTCTGCATCCTCTCTGGGCTCCGGGCCCTCTCCCGCCGCCCGGACTGCCAGCTCCGCGTGGTGCGCCTGAGTGACATGTTCTCCCACATGCCTTGCATGGAGCTTGTTCGCTGTGTCCTGAGCGCCTTTCCCCAGCTCCACACACTCTCAGTCAGCTTCGACCTCAAAAACCAGCTGGAAGGGAACAGGCCAGAGGGGAATCCAAGCTGCAGCGAGGCAGAAATCCCAGGTAGGAAACACATTTTGAGCAATGATCAGGATGTGGCAGGCAGATAGGGCCATAAAAGCTTATCACGCAGATTTGACCTCTACACAGATAAAGAGATGTGCAATTAAGCAATTACAGCCTCACCTTTCTGACTTAGATGGGGTGCAGTTTGTCTTTTCCAGTCTGTGATTTGCTCTGTGGTGCCAGAGTCTTGGACAAAGTACTTTATTGCTTTATTTACTGTTTTGTTTCCTGCTGCGACATCAGCTTTGTACAAGGCCAGTCATCAACTGCCAGCAACAACAGTCCATGCAGCATGAACAGGGATGTGGGGAGTGTACCCCAGCAGGTCTGTGAATTGGTTGGGAACTTCTGCTTAGTCCTCCCCACTGACTGGGAGGCTCTAAGCCTTAGACAGACCCTTAAACAGAGGAAAAGCATCTCTTGATCATCAGAGTACCACAGGCGATGGCAAAGCACTCTCCAAGCGTCTGGATTACAGTTGGGGCGCTATAGCAACATGTCTTCAGCTCATGGGTCTCTCAGTATCATTCTTAGCCCTTGAATGACCAGAGAGAGAATCAGTAAACAAAGTCTGAGTGTGTATGGAACAGGGTCAGTGAAGAGCTGTGCTCTGGGAGGATACTCATTTCTCAAGCCTTGTTTCACTGCCAGAATGCAGGAGGAATCAGTAGCCCTGTGGTCTGGCAGGAGTCCTGAAACGAGCATTGAGGGATTTATATTACTGTAGGTCTGTGCTGCCACAGAGCTCTTTGGGGCAGGACGTGTCCCCCAGGCACTTCTCTTGCCAACAACATAATAGTCCTGTCAGGCGCAGGGACTTGGTGCTTGCTTTATGATGTTGAAGTGCTACGTTGAAGATGGGCACTCCAGACCAAGCTTTTTCATTGCTGTTTTTCTTCCCTTAGAGAGCTGCCTGGAGCAGCTGGAGATCCGATTCCCCAGGGAACCTCTGCACACTGCTGCCCTGCTGCCAGTGCTCAAGGCCTCAAAGTCCCTCCAGCAGCTGTCCCTTGACAGTGCCACGCTGCCCTGTGCCCCGGAGCTGGGGCTCCTTTTGAAGGCACTCAGAGGTACTCTGCGAAGCTGTACGTAGCATCGCTGTGACATGCAGCGTAGCTTCCTTGCTGTGATCTTCTGTCCTTTAGCATGAAGGACAGTTAATTTCTTCAGTGTGGACATCCTTGAAGTGTCCTGAGAAGTGGAAATGGGTGTCAACTATCCTGTTTTCTGTGCTGAGCGTGTGAATGAGCCTGCGTTGCAGGATGGTTCCTTTTTAATTACCCACAGTCCCACACAAATGATCCACGGTCCAACTTGGTTTCTGGGCATTAGGTGGTTTGTTTTATCCCAAGGATGTACAGTACTTTACCTTGACAATTTGTTTTGCTTTTAGAGCACAATCCAAATTTGAAGAAACTGAGCTTTCACGATGTGAACTTGGCTGAGCACCAAAAAGAAGTTCTGCTTTTGCTTCAGGATCCTGTCCTGCAAGGTACAGCAAACTCCTGGGTGCTGGTGCCTGGAAAGGTGCTGAAGGCAGCTGGCTGACATGTAAGAGGTGATCTTTAGATGGTTCAAGGTGTAGTCACATGTCACTGGCACAGATCTGTAGCTGTTGACAGAGTGGGAATTCACCTGGTTCTTCCTGCCAGCAGGGTGGAGAGGAGCAGCTGCAAAGCTGGCATGTGCTGCAGAGAAGAATCTCTATTCACAGCTATAAAACAAAGGTTTCTAACCTGCAGAGCACATTAGCCTTCAGTTGGGTCAGCTGGCAAAGCCACTTCCCTGGGTGTGATCTCTGCTCTCTTCCTGTGACAGAGCAGGAGGGCTGTCATACAATCCATTGCTGGCGAAGCTTTCTTCTTGCATACAGATGAAGGGCTGGAGCTGGCTGCAGGGTGTAATTACAGAATGATGAAGCATGCAGGGAGCCCTAACATACTGCCATTTCTTTCACAGAAATCACCTTTTCCTTCTGCCGGCTGTTTGAAAGCTCCACTGCTGAATTTTTGTCAGAACTAATCACTACAGTGAAAAGGAACTCATCTCTGAAGAGCCTCAAGCTGCCTGGGAACCGCCTCGGTGTGTACTATGCATGGAGCTGTGGGGCTTTCACTTTAGATCAGGTCTCTTGGGAGACAGCTCAGGGGCTGGAGTTAGGACTATTGCCAGCTGGTGACCTCTGTGGTGAAAACACAGGCACAAACAGTGTGGATTTAGGTCACAAAACAAGGAACATGGAGTTTGGTTTTTAAAGTGGGCATTTCAGTTCCGTTCAGCAGTGTACTGAGAGCCCAGGTGCTGCGCTGGCACAACAGTTCCTTTTCTCTGCAGCACAAGCAGGTTATCAGTGGGACTCTAGATTTGACTGAACACTGATCTGTTTCAGACTCTTAACAGGAATACATCCAGCAACAGATACACTGTCTTATCAGGAGCACAAGTTTTGCCCAAGTTTGGGCATTTTTTCTTTCCTTGAAAGCTGTTGGCAGCCACTGGAGGGATGGAGATAAGCAAAGGAAGGGTTTATGTCAAAGAAATGGAGCTGAATTTCCAGAAATGATAGGGCTTTCTGGATCACAACCAGAGTAGAAGTGTGAGAAATTTATTTCAGGTAAACCCAGAATGTTATTTTCTGGTCTTTTAAGGAAATGAAATGGGAGAGCTTAGGATCACCCGAAACACGCCTAATTTCTGAGGTTTGTGTTTAACCCTGTTATTGCCCATTTTTAAAACAAAGCTGCACATTGATTTCTGAGGTAAAACCAGGATTTTTCTAGTGAAACAAACTGCCCCATTACAGCAAATGTTTCAAGGGTCTTAAGCACTGCTTAGTGGGGTAAACTTGTTTTAGGCCCGAGGCGGGACAAACTGAGGGTGCAGAGATGACCCCTCCTTGCTGCATGCATGTGCTTACAGCCTCCTTTCTGTACTACTGCCTCAGCCCTGGGGCACTTAAATATTTAAGACTGTTCCCAGTTTGGATCCAATACCTGCATTTCTTCCCTCTCAGGGAATCACAGACTGGTTGCCCTTGCAGATATTTTCTCTGAAGATTCCTCCTCTTCTCTCTGCCAGCTGGATGTCAGGTACTGTGCTGCTTGAAACATACTTAATGTCTTGTTTTGGGAGGGAGGGCCAGAGCTGAACTGGGCTTAGAGAGCAGAAGCAGCCTGAACATGGTTTTGTTCCTTCCTCAAGGGAAAAGCCCAAGAAAAGCTTAGAGAAAAGCTGCAGTGGGTACATCCAGCCTCAGGGACCTCCAGCATCTGTGTCACATCTTGCTGTCCCTTATTTAGAAATGAGTCAAGCTCCATCTTAAGAACAACTTTGGTTTGCTGCTCCCTTGGGAGGCTGCTGCAAGTCTGTCCTGTGCTGTAGGTTAGAAGTAACACCCACCTCTGCATTTATACGTGGGCATTGGTGTGAATAGCTGTTCCTGCTACCCTGGAATAAGTAGAGAATGCTGTCCTTGCCTCTGTCAGATCCTGAGTGCCTTTGCCTTTCTTTCAACACTTTTGAATTTATGCTCTCTTCTTGAGCCTCAGCTGCCACAGACAGGCAGTAACCTTCAGGAACCACTTGGAGGGTGGCATGTCTGCAATACTTACAAGTTTTTGTCTGATCACGCCACCTTCTTTACATCCTAAAGCTCAGGTTGCTGAATACACAGGCCTGGCTGTGTAACCATGGCCACTCCTTCAGCAGGCTTGAATGCCTATTGTTACTCTGCCTCACCCAGGATTAAGTCCACCGTGCAACTTTGTATTGAAGTTACACATCTATGCAGGTGAAATGACCTTCTAATCTCTTGGAAACACCAGGACCTGACTCATGCTGTACAGACTTTCTCAGAAGGAAGAGAAAAACGATCTGAGGCTTGCATTGGGACCAGGCAGTTGACAGCTGCTGTGAGACTCAAGTGCACCTGCCAGTGGCTTGGGTCCAGCAACATTTTAATGCCACAGCTAGGTCTACTTAAGTCAGTAGTAAGGCCAGGATAATGAATTTAACTTGGGAGCAGTTACCAGCTTAAAGCTTCCAGTCCTTCATACTTACTGTATTTCAATTCTTGGTTGGGGGGTTTTTGTTGTTGTTATCAGAACTGCACAACCACTCACACTTCCTATTGCTGAAGAAAGTTGTAGTTTGCATTGAAGTTACTTGCACTGCCAGTGACATGAAGGAACAGTAATTTCAGCTGCTCAAATTCTAGCAGAGACTCTTAATGACTTTTTTTTTTTTTGTCCTCCTTTCCCTGGAAAGCTCCAACTGCATCAAACCCGATGGGCTCCTGGAGTTTACAAAGAGGCTGGAAGGCCACATCCAGCAGAGAGGGGGACAGATTCAGTTCACACACCTCCGCCTCTTCCAAAACTGGCTGGACCAGGATGCTGAAACAGCTCAAGAAGCACTTCGCCGCCTCAAAGCTGTGTGTAGTGTGGTCAACGACTCGTGGGACTCCTCCCAGGCCTTTGCTGACTATATCAGTGCCATGTGATGGACACTAGAGCAAACCCATCGGCTTGAACCTAAGCAGTTCAGTCCCAGACCAATGAGATGTACTTCATAGCACAGGTAGGGATTTCTTCCCCTTGTTCAAGTGAGGTACAGTTGTTCTTGTCACATCTCATCTGAAGAAGCTGTACCACAGTGAAGTGACAAGACTGTGTGGGTCAACAGCTCTATTTTCAAGCGATGTAACTCTTACTGTCTTCTCAGTTTGAGTATTTTAAATGGGACAGACATCAGATGAGCTTCTGTGACTTCCTGCAGTTCTCTGAACAAGCAGATATTAATTTCACTAGGTGGTGTAACAAATGTCATGTTGTTTCAGACAATATCTTGCCAATATCTCCCTCATTGGAAAGCCTCAAAAGCTACCTGTCTGGTCCTTGGCAGCCAGCTCCACGTGACCTTACTTTTGAGCAGGGGCATTGGACAAGATGACCTTGAACTCCCTTCCAACATCAAGCATCCTGTGATCAGTGAAATAAAATCTCTTCCTTCCACTTCGAAGGAGTAGAAAACAAGCCAAAAAAAGCCCCCATCCTCTACCTTCTACACATGGAAATTTTTACTGTATACAGGAAAAACACAATTCTTTATGTACCAAGTAGTCTGCTGTTTATTTGGAATCATGTTGCCCCCTCCAGTGGTTGCAGTCATTCAACAGAAGTTTTGAAGAGCTTGTTCTTTTGTAACATTTTTGTAATAAAAATATAATTAAGACCCAGAACGTACTAAAGTGTGAATTTTATTACTGGTTTGTAACATGATCCAGTTAAAACACTGCTAGATCAGGGGATCCTGCCCGTAACAAAGCAAGTGGTTCTAGAAATGGAGTTACCTTCACAGAGCCCAACTCCCCACTGGCTGCACGATCCTTCAGGCCAGATGTTCCATACACAAGCTGGTATTTTTTATCCATGTACAAATCCTCCTGTTCCTGAGTAATCAGCAAGGTTCACCTTTCACAGCAGAAATCGATCCTCCAAGTTCTGATCAGTTTTTGGTCAGCCATAGCAGTCAAGGAAAAAAAAAGCATGACTCTGCACATCAAGTGCTACAGAAGTGCAGTCTTAACCTGAACCTGAGGGCAGAACTTGGCTGCGTAGAAGGCACCAACAGCACAAGAACCTGTGCTGAATCTGATCAAGCGCAGGAGGTTCAGTTATTCCCAGTTCACAAAGGGCCATTTTTTAGGCACACGATACAACAGCAGAGAAAAAGCCACAGACTCCTTGCTGTTGCAGTACACTGACCAACACCAACAGCCCTCCAAGCCGCTCAGAAACCACAGCCTTCTGCTATTCTGCAGCCACACAACAATCCAGCACACACTGCCACCCACTGCCCCTTTCCCTGAAAGGGATTAAAGTGAGGTGAACTGCCACAGCAGCCTGCCCTTGCCCCCATAGGGGACAGTAACCTGTTAGGGAATCCCTCGCTGCTCCTCATGGGAGTGGTGGTGGAAAGCGAAGGTGACGGCAGCATCCCAGGCAGCCTTCAGCACCGAGTCCTGCAGCCCCCGCTTGTCAGCACAGTGGTTCCACTGGGAGAGGTCAGAGGTGCAGTCAGAGCCTTCCGGGGGGGGCCGTACCTGGTGGCCGTTCACACAGCGACGGCACTTGATCCTGGAAGAGTCAGTGCAAGGTCAGGGCAAGGTTCCTCCACTTCTTTAGCACAGGGGTTGTTTAAAAATGCAGCCCACCCAACATGTGGATTGACTCCCCCTTCTCCTGCAACACTTGCAACCGATTTTTCAGACAGGATTAATTACTGCTGCACTGCCTGTGAACACACAGACACCTGGCATGTGCGACTGGTCAGGAATGGCTCTCACATTTTGGAAACACCAGGGTTCTCTGTTGTAATGGCACTAAATGTTTAGCCATTTGGGAATGGTCCAGCTGGACCCAGAGGTTGTTCAGGAGGAGTTTCCCCTGAATGGCAAGGGATGTTGCTTAGAGCAGACTTCCAGCAAACACTGCCCCAGTAAGACGTTCTTAGCACTGCATCAGGCTTCCCTGGTTCATGAGAACACACCGTGGTCCAAACCACTCCATGCTGGCTCCCACCATGGCCACCAGGTTGTGCTCAGGCTGTTCTGGGGATGGCCTGCAGAGCTGCCACTTATGGAGACAAAAAGCAAGGCTTGTTGCCATGCAGACTAGATACCTATACAGAGCTAAGCTTTGAGTCAGCTTAAAGCTAATCCTCTTCACTTCTTGCCTGAACTAAGAGACTTAACTATCACAGGGAAGCATTTTCCTGCACCCCTTGTCCTCTTTCTCATGTTTGCAATACCAATACCACAGGTCTCAGGGGTTGGGGAGAAGGGCAGATAACAGAGGATTCTTTTAGTACCCAGAACAACAGTTGGGTTGGCCTCATGAATTCTTAGCAGATACAGCAGCCCTAGCAGGGGAAGCAGCTCAGCATTTGGAGAGCACAGTCCACCAGGAAGAGAGCAGCAAGGAAGGGCCAAGGTGGGCTCCACCAATTTGTACAGTTCTGATCAGTTTATCTTTTCATTAGGTGCTGTATTTCACAGCCTCCAAACACAGGCAGCAACAAGACAGCTTGCTCATCTGTCCAGCCAGCACAGCTTTCCTAAGATATCAAAAAGGGAGGACACCAAGAAAGTGCTCATCTCCAGGTGGTTAACAGCTTCAGAGGCAGAGACATTTGAGGTCCTCCCTCTCTGAGCTTCCTCCTGCTGCTTAAGGAACCCTGGAATCAGTAGACCAAAGAGTGGAGGTTTGTGGGGGTTTTTTTCCTGACCCCATCTGTCAGTCCTTCAGTATACTCACTTATCATGGGTGTCACTGGTGGTGGTCTCATTCAACGTGAAGAGCTCCTTCAGCTCCCCAAGTGAGAAGTGCCTTTCTACATCCTGCTCTTCATCGACCACACAGCTGCTGAGGGCCTTCTTGTGGGTCTGCCTTTGGAATATCTTCTCCTCTATGGTGCCTGTCTACAGGAGAAAAAGCATGAGATGAAGCACAGCTGGGACACGTGTTACAGGAGCACTGCCTCAGGAAGTGTCACAGATCAAAGAGTAGTAAGCTACCAGACCACTGAGTGCCTTGCCAGACCAACACGGATGTCAGGCAGGTTTTACTAGCTGCACTCCAGCCATGGTCTGTTTGGTTGCTGATCTAATACCTCTGCTTCTCTTTTCACCGTGGCTAAAGGAGTGGGGGACCTCATTGCAGCCTTCCAGTACCTGAAGGGAGCTTATAAGCAGGAGAGGATTCAACTGTTTAAAAGGGCAGATAATGGCAGGACAAGGGAGAATGGATTAAAGCTAAAGGAAGGAAGGTTTAGATTAGATATTAGGGGGAAGTTTTTTACAGAAAGAGTGGTGAGGGGCTGGAACAGGCTGCCCAGTGAAGTAGTGGATGCCCCGTCCCTGGCAGTGTTCAAGGCCAGGTTGGATGGGGCCCTGGGCAACCTTGTGTAGATCCAGCCCTGGAGGTTGATGGCCCTGCCTGTGGCAGGGGGGTTGGAGCTCTATGATCCTTGGGGTCCCTTCCGACCCATGCCATTCTATGATGATCCAATGGAGATGTGGATGAGGAAGAAGTGGAGCTGCCACTTGTGGCTGAGCTCACACATCACACCAGGTTGTACTGACAGGAAGGAAAGAAGCTGAGCAGCTACAGCCACTTGGACAAAAAAAAAAAAACCAACCCGAACCCAAACCCAAACAAACCCACCACAAACAAGCACAACCTCCCCCAGAATACAGCAACAAAGGCTAGCCCTAGGTGACACAACCATCAGCAGTGTTTGCTGGTTCTCCCACACGCAGATCAATCCCACCTGCTGTCTGGAGGGAGATGACTACTTCTAGAACAGATGTACAAAAAGCCCAGTATGCCACATTTTAAAGGCAAAACTGTAAGAGAAAAATGTCTGTTTTGCAAACAAATGCAATACAAAGGAGGGGGGTGATGAGTCATGATTTGTAGACCAGTTTATTAGTTCTAACAGCAAAGGACCTTCTTGTTTCCAGGGGCAGCCAGGAAAAGTGGAACACTACAAGGAAAAAATGGGCAAAGAACATCTGTTTTGTCCAAGTAAAATAATAATTGATCAAGAAACATAAGCTTACAAAAAAAATCCCCAAACCCCCACTATCTGAACTAACCAAGGTAAACAAGGGCAGAGAGGGGACATTTCTGAGCAGCAATCACTAGCACTGCTGGGCAAAGCATTCCAGTAGCCTGAAGAGAGAGGTCTCCTTTGGGATTGTCCTTTACAGAGCTGTTACCCCATCTGCTAACTGGCAGCCCCATTCCAAAAGCTGCTGTAATTCTGGGAACGTACTTGCTGTTTATTAAGTACACATACACCCAACCACACCAGGCTGCAGCCAGACTCACAGTCAGCGACTTTGGCATCAGACACCCCATGAAAGAATTCAGATGCCCAAATGACTTCAAAGGAACACCTGATCTGGAAAGCTGCAGTTGTTTCTATTTCTCAGAAGCCAGTCACCATTAGAAACCAAGGCTTGCAGTAATGACCCTCCAGCTTGAACCTTCCTGGTTTTCCATGGCAACACATCTAAGTGTAGAAAGCCATTAAGTTCCAATCAACCAACACAAAAGGGCTCTTTTCCCCTTGATCCCAAACAGCAGCTGCAGTCTGGGCTGGAACCAAGAACTCCATGCTGAGGAGGCAAAGGAAGTCAGACTCACTGAAAGCAGTCGGTAGATGTAGCAGGTCTTCTTCTGGCCATCCCGCCACACGCGAGCCATGGCCTGCTCGTCATTAGCTGGATTCCAGTCTGGGTCAAACATCACCAGCCTGTTAGCCCCGATCAAATTCAAACCGCAGCCACCTGCCTTGCTGCTTAGCATGAAGATAAACTCAGGGCTCTGTGGGGAAAAAAAAAGCAGGCTTGGATGAAACTCCAGAGGCAGCCATATTTTTTCCACTCTCAGCATTCAGAATCGGCAGGAGAGCTGCTTGCATCGGGCAGGTTCCACTTACCGAGGGGCTGTTGAATCGTTCCACAATCTTGGCTCTCTTTTTAATGGACATGGTGCCATCCAGCCGGACATATAAATACCTAAAACACACAGCATTTGCTACCATCAGGCTGCTGCCACCCCTGCAGCACCTCCCTGAAAGAGGAAAATCTTTCACAGACAGCCCTGTAACAAGGATTTGAGCTTAAAGAGCTTTTGCAGAGGGCCAGAGTTTTTCTGCTGAGTGACCTCAGTAGCCAAAGTACAAACCACGCTAAGTTCCAGTTCAGGAACATCTGAGGTAAAAGACAGATCACAAGTTTCTGCTGAGAGAAACTTTAAAAATAGCCAGTTTCCTTTACAGGGCAGGCTGCAAGTACAGTCTTGTAGGATTAAACAAAAGAAGCCTGAAGTCAAACCTTCTGTTCCTGCAGAGCTTTTCAAATAGGTCCAGTGTCTGTGTGTAGTTAGACACTAAAACCACCTTGTCATTACTGGTGCTTTTTGTAACAGCAAGGATGTAGTCCAAGACCAGCATCTTTCCTGGATGAAAAAGGAAAGAAAGAAGAAAGCTAGAGCAGAAATTCTAGACCATGGAGGGGCACTTGATAAGATGCTAAATACAGCGTCATGGTTGCCTGTCATAGGCAGCACTCTCATACTGATGAGTTCTCCAGTACCTGAAAGCTGAGGCTCCACAGATTTGGTGCTATAGCCAGCAGGGAACAAGTCCAAGGCTCCCATAAAACCTTCTTCCTCTTCCACACACTTATCATGGATAAGAGCAGGGTCTGAAAAAACAAATTGCTCAGAGACTGTGGAGTGCACAATGGAGACCCCAAAACACCCCACCAACAGTGCAAAATTCAAACCCATTATGTGAGTGAACAACTCACGATTGCAGAGCTTCTTCAAGGAAGTGATGGAAGAGAGAGATGACACACTGATTTTGCCTTCCTTGAGCTCCTCCACTGGCTTGGCTTGCTTCAGGAAGTTCTTGTACAGCTCGGCCTGCAGTGGTGTCAGTCTGAAACAGAACAAGAGCTCTGCAGTCTCAGCCTGCACCCAACCCAACCCCATTCTCCTTCCTCCTCCATCTACAGAGCCTGATATTTTTTAGCTACAGCTTAGAACTGAAAAGCAATATATTGCCAATGGTGACAATCTCATTCCTAGGCAGAAGCAGTCACCATAAGTCTTGAAGGGCTTTTTGCAAGTGTTTAGTCCTTCCTGCTGCTCCTCCTGTTTCCCAGGCAGAGCACACAGCAGCAGACCACCTGCTCAATCTTCAATCAGGTACCTGCAGCAGACCACCTGCTCAATCTTCACCGGCAGGTATTTGGACAGGATGTCTGAAGTTCTTCGGATTAAACACCTGCCAAGAAGAAAAATTAAAGTCAGACACTTGGAAGACATCAAACCCCAGCTTTAACACTATTATTCCTCAACACACAATCCCTTCAGTATGTTATCTCCAAAAGACCATGACAGTCCAACACATAGCAAAGACCAGACACCCATCATCCCCACAAAGTCACACTAAGAGGCTTCATCATCCCACGCTACAGAGCTCAATATAAGCCACTGTCTTTGTGAGGCATCCAAATTTGGCTCGTGAGACGTGGAGATATCAGGCATGGTTCCATCTAACAGAGCGCAGTCCCCTACAAGGAAAAACTCATCTCTTCCTCAGGCTACTAAGGGCATTCTCAATTTGAGCTACAAACAGACCAGTAACACGGACAGCAAACAAGGACAGGATTTAACCACCACACACTATGGGCATAACCCAAAGTACAAGCAGGCAGCTCCCCCATGTAACAACTTCATAGCCACCCTCAGCCAAGATGAGTTTTCTGTCTGGCCCAAGATTTCAGAGAAGGGGCTCTAAAGGTGCCCCATGGAACAGTTCTACCACACATGAGAAGATGGTACAAACTAGAAAAAATGCTGAACTGAGCAACCAGAATACAAGAGAGATGCAGAAACCCAGTTCTGCCAGGAAACATCAAAACTACGATGTTACGAAACCTATGGAAGACAGATAGCAGGGATATATGACAGCCCCAAAATCTGCCAAAGGCTGTTAAAGAAAGGAATAATCTCATCTCCAAACCCATAAACAGCAGGATGAAAAATAACAAGCTTAAAGTGCAGTAAGGAAGATTTATGTTGCACATTAAGAGCATTTTCTAACTGCAAAGACAGCGATGCTCTGGAAAAGGTGTCCTGGGGAATTTGTAAGGTCTTCAGTGCTGGGCTGGGGTTAAGTAAGGGGCAGTTTAAGTCTAACACCTTCTACATGTGAACAACAAGATGGATCAAACATCATCTTCAGGGCCCTTCCAGCCTTTTAACTACGATTCCCCATGCCTTTACATCACCATCTCATTTCTAATTCCTACTAAATTCCATTGATTCATATGTGTCTACCTATGTGCTTCACCTTCCCTACTTGTGTTTCATGCTGTTGCACAATGAAGGGAAGGACACAGACCTCAACACAGCCAGGCAGAAGCATTCCTGAACACACTTTTACACCCCTTTTCTGTCCATTATAAAAAGAAATAAATGCACCTCAAGATGGAATAAGCTCTTCTCCCAACCTTTCCTCTTAGGCTTCTGCAAGCTGACTGGAGTCAAGGTCAGCACTGTTTTTATAGGGAGGGTTTACTTGGCACGAAATTCAATTTGCCATGACTATGAACTGCAGGATTGTATTTGTGATGGTTGCAAAAGCTCAGATTAAAAAAAAGACACCAGCAATGCTGGAAATCCAAAAGAGTCTCTAGTATGAGTTCTTAGAGAGAGACAAGCAATTGCCAGCAGAGGTGGATGAACTGGTTGCATTCAAGAGAAAAGACAGCAGGTTTAAACAAATACCAAGTATCAACCAAAGAGAAACAAGACAGCATTCTACATCACAGAGGTGCCTTTTGGGAATGAAAAGTCACATCTCTGACACTAGTAATCTAATCACATTGGCCCTACAGAGCCAACACAGCTATGGAAGTGCGAGTTGGACTTTCCTGTGTTCTGGGCAATCAACAGAACAGCAGAACTGAGCTACATTCCTTATACTTCTTCTGTCTGCCACTCAACATCTGGGATGGATGGATCTCAAGTCTGAGCCAGTCTACACTGCAGTTATGTTAACACAGATGAAAAGATGCTGCCTGACTAGTCAGATCCCAGGAGAAAACAGAAACGTAAGAGCGAAATCATGATTCAGTATCTGCATACTTTTGCTCAGGGGGTGAGTGCAGCTAACTGCCATTTCAGTGTGCTATTTATCAGACTAAAGCTGCATGCTATGTAGATTTCTTAGGCAATAAATACTTCCACAATCACTTCCTGAATAGATATAACTGGCAAGAGAATTCATTACAGCTACAACTGTAATTGGGAAGCACACCAGTATACACCAGGGGCTTATGCAAAAGCTCTGTGAAGATGAGAGGGACGAAGTTCACCTGTTCACAATGCTGATCAGCTCTTTAAGCCTCTCTTCCCCTTTGTGCCGCTCCGCTTCGCTTGCATCCGCATCTCTGCCTTTCAAGATGGGAATTTCAAAATGCCTTTTAAATTCCTGTGCAGTCCCTGTACAAGAGAGAAGTGAAAAGGTGACAACTGCCACTAAATAACTTTTGGTCAGTACCCCACAGCCCCAGTTATCATACCACAAGCATGGAGCCCAGCAGATAACACAAACTCCTGCCCCATCAGTATGATTTGTTTTCCTTTCTAGCCAGGAAAGATGCAAACAAGGGAGGCAAATCTATACAACAGAGAATCATTCTGCACTCCAACAACAGTGCTCTGGCAAAGGTCACAGAACTTCAGTAAAACCTGAGTCCAGTCAGGCATGTAGTGTTTTTGTTCACGTTCCAGCTACACTTTTACTCCCAGATTTTGTCCTTGAAAACAACAGCACAGGCATTATGTGTGCCTGTTCCAAAATGATCTGTAATCATTTGCTTGTTACTGGTCACAGGCTGAAATAGGGAAAAATGACTGCGTGTATGCAGCTTTGCTGGCAGTAGTTGCAGCATTAATCTCATCTCAGAAAGAGACAAACTGGAAGCACAAGGAGGCTAGCCTTGCCCAAAGTGCACGTCAAAGGGGCAGGAGAACCACAGGCTCCCTGTAATAACCACTCAAATTTGAATCACGTTGAACAAAACGGATGTAGAACATCTACCACCCCATCCCATCTTCTTCTGGAGAAATTCTGGGTGTGGAGGAGCTGAACAGAAAGAGATAAAAGCCCAAATACTGCTTGTAAGACTAAGAATCTGATGAATGCTGTTTATCCAGAGCTGTGCATGCACTAGAATTAATGAGAAGGCTCTTGGACTGGATGCCAAGCAATCTGAGATAAACATGGGTGGTGAGTTACAGCAACAAGGGAATGATTTACAGAACGGTTATTTTCATTCCTTGACAGAAAAAGTGACGTCTCTTGACAAAGCCAAGCTGCTCCACACTGGAAAGCAGCAGACCTGCTCCTAACCCAGCCATACAGGACACAATGCAAAGACTACTTTGCTTTTGAAATGAAAATGGAGCTTGCAAACATATGCAGATCATAGCAGTCTGAGTTAGAATATTTCAGTCTGTTACTAGCAATTGTAGAAGCTCACTGAAAACTCAACACCAATCAGTACCTCTCTGCCAGACTCTTTTGTTTCCATCTCAGATAAAACTAACCCCATATTCACAGGCCTCCTTGGCCTTAAAAACCAAGAGCAGTCTTAACTCTAAACACTAGACTCATCCTCAGCTTTCTCTCAGGCTATCTGGAAGTGGCATGGCAGACTGACAGAAGTTGAGGCTTTGTTGCCTAACTGCCACAAGGTACACCAGTCACTTCAGCCTCCTCTGCCAGATGGATATAGGAGAGGGAAGAGGGAAAAGCTGTCTCCTGGGCTACCTCTGTACCCAAGGCAGAGAGCATGTCATGGCAAACCCTCCCCTTCACAGAACATCTCCTACAAAGACATTATTACTGGCTTAGATTTCTGAGTTTTCTACAGCCTGTGAGTGTTGTGGGAAGTAGCATTACAAGCTGGCTCTTCCTGCCCAGCAACTCCTACAGTATCTCCACGGGCTGTCAAACAAATCCTAGCCTACGTGGACATTTTGGCTGACCAGCATAGCTACACAAGATCACAAGATCAATTATTTTACTTTAATTATAAATTCCCTTTCCAAAATACCTGTTAGACTGGTGTACTATAAATACAATCTTCTTGAAGCAGAGCTCTGATGATATCCAGCCTCTAGAACAGGGGACTTCAATCTAGACTTTCTGGATACAAACTGAAGGACACTAAGTCTCCAATCTGTACATGATTCCCCCCTCTCACAAATGTCTTGCTTGCTGCTTTCACATTCACACCTTACCCAGAATGCCCGAATTGACGAAGTGCACCAGGCTGAAATATTCAAGCAGGTCGTTCTGAATGGGGGTGCCTGAGATAAGGACTCGTCGGGGTGTATTCAAGCTGTTGAGAGCCTGGTATGTTTGGTTTTCAGAGTTCTTCAGTCTATGGCCCTTTGAAAAACAAGAAAAGGAATGAAGATGCAAGTCCCATCAGTGACATGCCATCTGCCACACAAGGCATCTCGCTGCTTTTCCCATTCCTGGTAGTGGACTGAGTGTTGTACGTTGATCGACTGTTGCGACAGACTCCTTTCAAAAGCAAGAACCTGCTGGGAAACCTGAAGCTATTACCTGAGGAAACGTGACGTTACAAGCTTCCCAGACCAGGAACACCTGAGTCACACCCAGGCAAGAGGGCCTACCATGTAAATAAAAACTACCACATGGCCTAATTATAAGAGCTGCTTCCTGTTCGAAGATGGGGATGCCTTCAGCTACCAACACTGGGCAGTGAACTCCTGACCAGTAACATTGCACCACCTAAGGTTAAGATCTCAAGCCATTCAGACCACCTATACAGAGGATTTCCAGGCATTTGCACACTAATAAAAAGAGGTTCTACATCTGTAACAGGGCTAATCTGAATACAGGCCCCATTTCCCATGTCTGGGAAAAGCACCTTTCATTAGCACCTGAGTGCTATGTCACAGGACAAAGTTTAAGCAATGAGATGCTTTTCCTAAGTGCCAGAGCTGAGTATTTATTTGGAACATATGGAAGACCCAAGGCCCAGGACCAGCATTCCCGATTTGACAAGCTGCTGGCCCCATCCTAGGGGCACTGAGGTGTGGACAGCCACAGATTTGGTAGATAAAAGGTGGATAGGAGACATACTCGTGCTCCCCACTGTTTTTAACCTCCTCTCAACACTGTTGTAGCAAACACAGAACCGAACCACTGGGTGGCACCACTATTTAACAAATCCCCTCTGACTGGCAGCAGAGGCCACCTCAACAGTGGATGATCACTTCAAGGAGCTGAGGGCATTTGTTTTATTTTGTCCCTCAGAGCATCTCTGATTCTCACTACCTATATCCACAAACAGGGAACGATAAATGAAAAAAACAACTTCATTTCAGCCATGTGAACACAGAGCCCGACAACACAGGCTTGGCAAAGCCAGATAAAGCAGTCAGCAAGTAGAGAGCCAAGCCAAGTCTGTCTTCTCTTGAACGAGCACCACATGAAGTGCCTCCTCACCCAGCTCTCCTACCTCTGCCCCCCGTAGGAGACTAGAAAAAGAGAGGGAGAAAGTCCTGCCAAGGGACTGCCCTTCAAACTCCCCCACAGGCACAGAATAAGATGGCCAGATAAAGCAGCCAACACTACACATAACAGCACGCGGAGTCACAGAATAATTCAGGTGGGGAGAAACTTCAGGAGTCTCCAAGTCCAACCCCTTGCTCAAACAGAGCCAGAACGTGAGGCCAGGTCGAACAGAAAGTACTTATCACTTTAGCAGAGACAGATACAAACAAATGAAAACCAGATCAGTGCGTCAGGAAACTACCATCCCAACAGAGTAAGGCCTGTTGCAGAGGCAGAGACCTCCTTTCTGCTACATAATGTGCAGCATGCTGAGAGAGCCCTTGTAGGTTGTGTGTCCCCCTGCCAGAGACCTACAAACTGGCCACAGTTACCACCACTGGATCTCCTTCATATCTCAGCTCATGAAAACACCCTCTCTTGTTCAGGCTCACCCAGTATGGACAAGCAGGTTACCCAGAGTCTCTCAAACACAGGAATGGGTGCTATCCACAGCTAAAACTTACCTCCCACTGCCCTCCCCCTTTTAAGAAACCAGAGTTATTTTTGCCCAGATCTCAAAAAACTACCAGGAACAGATTATCCTTAAAGGTTTCCCTGGTACCTCATCACATATGACCAGCCCAACACTGCCCTTCTGTAACGCCTCGGCATGGAGTCGGAAGGTCTCATAGGAGATGATCAGGATGGGTGAAGGCACTCGCAGGCCACGCTGGTTCATAAAGCCAACTGCAGAAGGGGGAAAAGGAAAAAGAGAGGGATGAGGAAAATTAATATGAAAGGGTTCAAGTTCTGTAGTCAAAACTTTTGCGTTAAAAAACTAGGAAAGCTGCTTCCATTACTTCATAGCATCCCTTCCAGCCACATATACCCATGCTCCTTTCCCCACAACTGTCCTCATTTCCATCCTCCTCCCCTCTCTCCTCACTCCTTTTCTAGCTTCTGACTGAAGCAAAGAGTCGGTAGATGTTTAGTGGAGAGACTTTCAACACTCCCCAGAGCTCTAATGACAGCTCAGAGACGCTCACATCAGCTGCTGTAGGCTTCTTCCAATGCAAGATTTTGATCTAAGCCAGCCAACCGCACGGTTTGCACACATTTCTGTACCTAGTTTACGGTCAATCTCTTCCTTGGAGCCTCCATCAATGGCCAGTGGCTGGATCCTTCCCCCCAGCCATTTCTCTACTTCATTGTACCAGTTTCTCACCAGGCTGGAGGGAGACACCACCATGGCTTTCTCAATTTCAGGCTTGCAGTCTGGGCTCTGCCGGAGAAGGGTCCACATGAGCGTGATGCACTGCAGGGTTTTGCCCAGCCCCATTTCGTCTGCCATGATACAGCCATGGCTCCCGGGGATCCGACGGCTCGTCACACAGTCCCACAGGAATTTTACTCCCTGCCAAAAAAGGAATCGGGTCTCTCAGAGCAGGATGGGGACACCAGCAGAATGACAACTTCATTACAGCTTCCTTACCACAACACACAGGGCTGACACTACAACAAACAGCAGATCTGCGTAGCAGATCCCTGGGGACATGCAGGGTTCTAATGAGACAGAGGGAAATCGCCTGATACACAGATAAAACGCAGTCGCATCTGTTTTGGACCGTTACCGGTGCCAACATCTACCTCATAACATGCATGAAATCTCACTCCATTTCAACTGTACAATTGTAACTAGCTTCCTGATGTGAATTCCCAGACATTTCCACCTTTGGCTGCATTAGATAGGCCCAGACCACCAGCTAACCTGCATCAATCACAGCAAACAGGTGAATCATCTTAACGCTACCCAATTAAGTAGTTTAAAAAAACCCACAGAATCGTAGAGTGAGCAGAATTGTTTCTGCTGCCTGATTAACTACCACAATACCCTCAGAAGCCCTCATCACTTCTGCCAGGATGCACAATGACTCACCTAGGGGCTCAAGGTCCAAAGCAGATTTAGCTTCAGAGAAGACACAGGGCTGAGGTTAGAGCCCACGTCACATGGGGAGAAGAGCTCAGCCCTGCATTAGGCTCTGACACATCACCAAGGCAGATAAAAAGCTGGAGGGGGGTGGGTGTGGGTGTGTGAAAAATGGTGGGGGGATGGTGAAGAAAAGAGGTAAACTCTGCAAAACGTTCCTCACCATGTGATGCTAGAGTCAGAGAAAACTGGGGCACTGGCCTGGGAACGTACCAGCTCTTTGCATTGTGCCAAGAGAGCAGGGATTGAGGGTCACAACTTAAACACACCTGGATGGATTCACCCCTCTGTGCTCCACTGTTTAGGGGTGGAAGATGGAGCACCTTCACTTGCACTGTCAAATCTTTTTCTTTCTTTCTTAGACCCTTAACAACAGGTTAATAAAGTTTATTTTAGCCAGCTGAACAAATCTGAAATATACTGCTGGCTAAAAGAGTTAATTTGGCTGGAGACCCCATCAGGTAACCTCCCAGCAAGTGGGCAAAAGACATGACAGAGACAGAGTGATGCTGTCCAACAGCCTTGGAGCATCACCTGAGCAAAGCAACACAGGAATCTTAGCAGGCAAAACCTTACTGCTAGACTAGAACAGAGACTGCTTTATCAGAGATATCTAGCTGTCAAAAACCAGTGTGCCTAGGACACCAACATAACTATCATTACTTGACAAAAGCACCACCAGGCAGCATCTTACCCAAAACCAGAGTGCCTCCAGCTAAGTAGCCAGAGACAAGCATTACACCGGGTCACAGGTTCAGTTCCAATTCAGAGATAAAAGTACAAGCTAGGAGCAGCCTACAGCGCATTGAGAGCCATCTGAAGATCTCCCATGGAGGGACACAACCAGCTTGACCTGCTTAGCCTGCAAGATCAGCAATCACAGCTTCCCTCTGTGCTGCCTCTAGGCTTAAATGCTAATATACTGCATCTGAGATGAACTTCAAACTGTCCAGATAGCTAGCAAGACATTTGGAGATTAGTACTGGTTCAATATTGTGATGCTGCACATATTTATGACATGTAGTCAGCACTCTCTTCTGGTGAATTCCAAGTCTATGTAGGTCATGGACAGTTCAGACCTACAATGGGCAGCCTCTGAATAAAGCATGATGAAGTAGGAATCTACTCCACACTGTGATGGGAACCATGGTACCAGAAAGAAGACCTTCAGTGTTACCTGGCTCAGAGACTGCAGATTCAATTCAATTAATTCCCCTGACCAGCAAAACACACTGTTGGACAGTCTGCCCTGCCCAGCTCAAGACTGGGTGCAACATAATTACTGCAAGTGTATTCCATCACCTTCCACACTGAGTTGCACTCTGCAGAGCTACATCTCCAGACTTCATGATAAGAAAAGGCCCTAGCTCTGCAAGATCCCATCTCCCTGCAGAACCTGATGTTTTCCTAAGGTGCCCCTAATGATGCAGAAGTCAGCCAATGCACTTTCCTAGACCTGTGCAACCAATGCACAAGGGTCACAGAAACTCCCTGGTTTCCACCATGAGCTGACCTGACCTGCAGAACACATACTTATGCATTAAGCAGCATCACATTCAGACTGGGACTGCCCTGACCCTGCTTGATCAGAGGCAAGAGAAAAGAAAGTTCATACCCACAGGAAAGCAGTAAATTTCAACATTTTTAAGGACAAACAGGACAGCTGTAATACTCCCAGCATGTTCTCCTGCTTAACACAGCACACAGAATATTTGCAGCGTTCTGGCCTCTAAGAGGATGGTTAAAACAAATGTTTAACTTTGCATCTGCAATGCACTAGAGCCTGTTAGATTGTCACAGTCTGTGAGTGAGGTTTGGGTAGACCTTGCAGTTGGTGGGTAACAATTCCAGCTGAGGAACTGCAGCTTTTTGAAATGCACCAACTCCTCCAGCCATACTCTCAGGTCCCAATGGAAAACTTACTTCTCTCTGATGGGGACGTAAAACACGGCTGAGGACAGGATCCACCACAACATGGACAGGTGCCTTGTCCCTGCAGGAGGCAGTCAAGGAAGAAGACAGTGTGATTAATGAACTCAGCACAGCATATGTTTAGTTGTTGTTTGGGTTTTTTTTTTTAAATCTCACTCCTATACTGAGGACTCCCCAGTGGCACAAGGGAAGCAACTGCCAACAGGAAAGTGAAAAATTGATTAATTCAGTTTTGAGAATGAAGTCACAGGGGCCTGATCTACAGTCTAAAACATCAGTGAAAGCATGTATTCAGGCTGTGGTTAAAACAAAGGCAGAATGTGGTTCAGAGATACAGTTAAAAAGTCATCATTGTTTTCCTTGTTTTAGTAACAATATTGTAAGCACATTACTGGAGAGGAACTCCCTCCTCTGTCCAGCTGACAGCCCTTTTAAGTTATAACAGCAGCACAAAAGAAACTATTTAAGAATAAAATCTATTAGGCAGTCTAACATGTGACTGTCAGTCTTCTCCTTTTGCTTGTTCCCAGATGCCAATGTTCCCTGACTAATGACTAAGCTGTAAGACTTCCTAAGCAGGCTCTCCATGTGTGCATCCTCATTCCCTGCAACAGGTTTAAATTTCTGATGATCAGATGCAACGGCCGGTCAAAGACCACAAACAATCTGGCACAGTTACATCCCTGCTTTGACTGTAAATATCTTAGACATGGGATGCAGGGGGAATTGGCCAGCCCCTTTTCAGTGCTCTGTGGGGAGAGGACTAGGGGCAATGGCTGTAAACTGGAGTATAGGCAGTTCTGCACCAACATGTGGAAGAACTTTTCCCCAGTGAGGGGGAGGGAGCCCTGGGACAGGCTGCCCAGGGGGGTGGGGAGTCTCCTTCTCTGGAGATATTCAAGTCTCATCTGGACGCCGACCTGTGCAATACGAGCTGGGGAGCTGCTTTGGCAGGGGGGTTGGACCCCATGAGCTCTCGGGGTCCCTTCCAACCCCTAAGATTCTGTGATTCGGTGAAACAATTCAGAGGCAGAATACCTGGAATCAAACTTCCCTTGATGTTCAGACCCCAGCTCAGACACTTTTGGGAAGGAAGCACGCAAACCTGCACGGTCAAGGAGGTCAGTCAGAGCTGGAGCGTTTGTGCCAGGTGATGACTCACTTGTCTATTTTCAGCTGGTCGTGGGCGCTCAGCAGCGGGGGCTCATACAGAACCAGAGCTCCTTCCTCAAAAGGGTCATGGAGCGGACTCCTCAGCCCTGCCCGCTTGATACCCAGCGCACGCAAGCCCAGTGGCCCTGGAAGCAAAGACACAACTCAGAGAACAACTTCTTCCTGGAATCAAGAAGAGCCTTGCAGAAGAGTAATTCACTGTTCCTATACGTAATCATAATCAGAGGCTGGAGTGGAGATGCAGGCACAGCTGGTGCAGACAGCGAACCCACAGAAGGCTGCTGCTTGGCAGCACTCTGCCAGCACACAGCAGGTAGCTCTGCAGCAAGAAAGAATACAATGAAGAAGCAGAGGCACAGATGGAACAATGGCACTGCCTGCCACGCTGGGTGCAGCAGATGCCATATATGCTGGCACAAAACAGTTTAAGCTGTCTTGCAAGGTGAGTGAAGGCTCCATCCCATACCCATGCCACTGGCATCCAACCATAAACCTCAGCGATCTCTGGGCACTGGAGCTACTCCTGGTACCCAAAGGTTGTTCTAGTTGTTTGACAGATAACAACAGGACTCTAGAACGTACATAGCAGCTCAGTAAATATATTCCCTTATACATAGTATATACTGGGTCAAATGCTCTTTTTGGATCACCTAACCCAGACATAGGCAGAGCTCTATCTCTTATGCAAGATCAGGAATTGATCTTTAAGGATGATGAAGTCTTACAGTATCACAGTTAGCACCATACTCCCATTACCTACTCTAGGGTATTATTTGCTACAGTAGATTTTTGGCTTTGGAGCCCATTTCTATGAAAAGTAGAAACCAAGATGATTTCCTCTTCCTAGTACTATATTTTGATGTCATGGCTTTGGACTGGAGATGAACATAAAAAGAAGATGCAAAAAAATTACTTTTGCCAACAAAACACAGGCAACTGTCCTCCCGGGGTTGATTTTGCTTGGGAAATATTCAAGCAAATCAAGTGGTGTCAATTTCCCCACTGCATGCTAAAGCTCCTTGCAAAACCAGAGTGTATCACAAGCTGAGGCACCAGCACATGCACACCAAGAAAAAAAACCACATGAAACAACCTCATCTCCCAATTAAAAGAGAAAGATAACAGCCAGAGAGAGTAGCTTCCCCAGTTACAGTTCTGTTCAACTCTGGCCAAATCTGCTTTTCCACAAGCTAACTCTGTCAAACTCTTTTGGGGCTTGTCATTTCATAGTCAGTGTCTGCCTAGAGACATATTTTTCTAACTAAAGTTTGAGTGAAGCTGTTTGATCTGCATTTGAATTTTTAGCTGGAGAGTGAAGGAGAAAAAGGGGAAAAGAACAGGACCATTGGTTTCCGAGATCTCATGTGTCACTGATTCAAACCAGCTGAGGCTTTGAACTTCAAAACTGCCTTGCTTTGAAGATCACCTTGAGACTCAACATACCCAGCCAAGTAGAAAGAAAACTGGCACATACTATCTTTTTCACCTACAGCCTTCTGTCTGTTAGCATCATTAGGGTATTATTTAGATGATAAACCTTCCTCACTTGGAATCTATCTACTTTTGTATTTGCAATGTGGTGTACAATCTTCTGGCACTACATCAAATACATGGCAGTAAGAATACAAAATCCAATTCTGAAACATAGGATTATCCAAACTAAACACTAGGAAGAAATATGAAGACTTTGCTAATGTGCCAGTATTTTTCTTTCAAAATTAAGTCAGGATTTCTGGAACGTACATATCAGTGCAAAAAATAACAATAATCCCCACAGATATATTTGACAGGCCTGAGCATCATGTGTTTTACCAGAGTCAGTCAACACAGACAAGCCTTAAACCTCCTCATCTTACCTTTATAATTTGGAATGGGGACTTTGAAGGGTTTGGACAAAATGCTGCGGATAAAAGCCTCCTAGGAATTCAGAAAGAAAACACACTTTAGAAGTCTGAAATCAGAGACTGCTCAAGAAGGCAAGCCCAGGACATTTTTTTGAGAACTCAATTTTTCCAAGTGCTGAGAGTCCCTCTATTCAATCTATTCAAGCTTCAACTTCAAACATTTCGACCAGTATCCAAAAGGAAGAAAGTAACAAACCAGCACAATTCCCCCCACCAACCCTGCTTTTCAAAACTATTTTCCTCTGGATTTTCCAATGCGTGAAATTGATTTTTTGTAACTCCCATCTTCTCAAACCCACTGGCATTATTCACTTCTTTAAATGCCATTGCTTCCCCTGCTTCAGTAATTCAGTCAGGCAATTCGTTTCCTGTAAAGGAGCTGGGTTACTGTTGTAGAAATACCCATTCCAAAACAGCAAGCACACAGCCAGTCAAGCACCTGGTCTCCAGCAGTGGAAGCCCAGAGAGAACCAGGCAAGCAAACAGCACTGGAGCTATCTGTGTGGAAAGCTACGCATGTCCCTGAGCATGGTCCTTCACCTAGACCCCAGGGAACCCTCTTATTCAGGATTTCCATTACAGAAAATTCACCCACCACACCTCCTTCAACATTAAATGGCTTGAGCTAGCTAAAGGCCTCTCCTAGAGACTCAAGGTGTTTGTGGCACTTTTTCAACACCTCTAATTAAATGAGTCCATGGAAGCATCTGGAAAGCCTTGATGAATGAGGTCTATATTGCAACCCACCCACTATGGTGTGCCAGCAGAAACACACCCACTTACATGTTGACTGCTATCCAGGCAGTGAGGCCTATTGGTCAGCTGAGACAAGGGTTTCCGGAAAGGCGACCTGTAACACTCCCCACTCTCCGTGTCACTGACGGGCTTCTGCCTCTTACGAGTCTGAAAAACAGAATCAAGACAAAACAATTCAGGGGCATCTGGTGAGAGCAGAAGACAGATGCATTGCTGCCACAGTCAGTAAGCACCTAACCACATGGACAACCCACCCAGCCAGCTGAGCATCTCTGAACAGACACGATCATTACTCACCGCTACTGCTAAAGGACAGAGCCAGCAACACCACCAAGGTCACCAGACCCTGAAGTTTAACCTGCATAAAGGCTAAAATACTCTCCTAGTTAAGAAAATAGCTACTGCTTTACAACTTGTAAAAGGACAGCCTTGTTTGTGTTAAGATTTGTCCTGCCATCACTGTCATCCCTCCCAAAAAGCAGAAGGACAAAAAGTAAGGGTCAACAGCATGGAACAAACTACATGAAAGTCCCCAGAGGCTCCCACAACATCTGTTGTTATGCAGGTGAAAGCACTGAAACCCGAATTTCAGAGACTTAGCAAGACACAAAGATAAATAAGTTATTGATCTGTTTCCTGATTTAGCACAGTAAGATTGAGGCATGGCTTTAACCACTTGCTGGCACAGAAAAAGGGGCAGAAAACACTAGGTGAGACTCTGACCTGTATGACATAGAACATAGCATCCTAACAGTCTGGTTTGTCTTAAAACATGTGTCTAGTTACTAGCCTTCAAATAAAACACTTGAAAGCTCTCCCAGGGACAGACTTTTCCATAACCACAAAGCATCATCCATACACAGCAAAGCTCTTCTACCAACTACATGCCCAGACTTAAGTTTGCTCCCAACTGGTGGGGCACAAACTTGGGCCCTGGCCCTGGATCCCCAGAGGACGGGGGCGGTAACAACCTCCGCCCTGGCACCAGGGACTGACCTGCCAGGGGCAGGCCCACCACCACCCCGCCCCGCACGCCGCTACCATGGCGCCAGGCGGCACACGGGGACCGAGCCCGCCCCAACCCCGCCTGGCGAGGCCAGCCTCGACGCGGAGGGGCGCGGGAGCTCCCCTCCACCCCCAGCCGTACGTCCCGGGGCGCCTCGCTCACCGTCGGGAGGTGCCGGTCCTCCTCCTCTTCCTCGGCGTCGCCCACCTTCCTCTTGGCCAGCTGGCTGGGAGCCAGGCTCCTCCTCTGGAAGAGAGGCACAGCACACACCGTGAGGGGCCGGCAAGCCCCCGCAGCCCGCAGCCCGCAGCCCCCAGCCCACCCCAGGCCCGCCCAGGC